>CM075173.1:31278724-31578091 GCA_037576465.1 Parascaris univalens
TAATCTAAGCGAAGCATCGGCAATAAGTTCGTGGTCTTTCCAGCTTGTTGCCCTTCACCTGCATTACTTCCCTCTAATCTTCTTTATTCTTGGTGATTGTTCATTGTTATCGTCCATATCGTCAGAATCTTCTTAAAGCGACGCTGTATGCTTATAGAGTGGCGTCGTTCAGTTTATAGAAGCGATCGTTTGCAGTTCGAGCTTAGAAGAACCTTGATCTTGAGGTTTTCCACTCAGGAGTCGATTCTTTAACTTCGCAGCGACGTGGAAAAAAATTCATTATAAAGGTTCACTGAAGGGAACTTCCACCGTAAAAACGATAAATAATTGTTGCTGTAGGCTGCCTAAGCTGATTTCTGCTTGTTCGGCGCCGATGTGTTGTGCGCCGCAATGCTTTATTGGCGCATTTCACTCGGCTTCACTATTCGTCGCTATTACGTTTTTGTTCATCACGGCTGAGGCACTACATACTGATATCGTCAATGGTAAGTCTTCTTTTCTTATGTTTCTTTTCATCGTAACAGTTCAATAAGAGATCCTAGCAAGGAGAACATGGCGAATCGTTTAGGCATAGGATGGGATAAAGGCGACGGCCGAGGCATAGGCATCGTCAATTCGTCATTTTCTCTTTTATTGTGGAATGTTGGCGCGGAAAAAATGGCCCTCTCCATTCATTAGAATAGAACGCCGCACTACATGTCTTCAAATAACGACGTCTCGTACAGTGGTGATATGGATTATTATTGTGTGTAGAAGGGATTCCGTCTATTTTACCATAAAATTGCGGAATTCAAATCTTTTCCTTAAAAGCAAGATAAAAGTTTGAGAAAGAATCAACAGAAACACAAATTTCCTGGAATGCTTGTTACAGAGAAACTTTAAACGACAACCCATATTCGTCCTTCTGTAATCAACGAAAGTGTAAAAGAACTTGAGTTAAGGTCATCGACAATTCATCGATGCAGCAATATAGACACTTTTATTTCTTGAAGGATCTAAGCAACACAGTGGCTAAAATATTTTATTGGATAAAGCAAAGCGATAATAATCTTGCAAATGATAGCTAATAAATGTGATATTTTTGCAAACTTACGTAGATTTTGCGATGTTCGATGCGTTTTTTTTTGGCGAATAAGTTGCATCGTCGCAATTTGACATCAGAGCAATGTGTGACAAGAAACGTATTTAAAAGGGATGGGGATAATCAAAAGCGAAACGAGTTCCCTCTTCTAAGATATAAAACTAGCCGTAATTTGCTATATTTTAGTTAAATAAATTTCAACATTAATAGATCATATAGCTGCATATAATTAAGTTATGCACCTATATTTTATTGAATAATATATAGGTGAGGTGAGAATATTATAAGGTGAGAACTAAGGTGAGAATATAAGGTGAGAATATTATAAGGTGAGAACTAAGGTGAGAATAATATTATCGGCACCATTTTTTGAGACGGAGAAAATGCAATTTTCTATTGTACACCTTCGCTCATGCGATTTAATTTTGAGTCCGATAATTAATAATCAAATGTTGAGGTTTGATATTTGCGATTCAAGCGAGTAAATAAATTCTTTCCGAATTTTGTGCAAGAAATGAAGTTATAAAATCGAAGCTGTACAGGGGTCTAATCGTTTTTAGTGAACAATCGTGCTCATTTCCAAAGAATTTCCCTTTTTTCCATTCAGAATATTAAGCAGATGCATGAACAATTAAAGAGTATATCACGCGAAAATGAACATCTCCGACATATGATCGATCGTGATCGTCATTTCGGTGATTTATTGTTTGCAGTGAGGTTTAAACCCCCTTACTTAGTCGTAAAATCGAGCAAGCGTTGAATTTCATTCGAATTTAAGGTTCATTATGCCGTTTTTCTCTTCAATAATTATAAGTTTGCGTTCAAAATGGTACCGAAAGATTTTTATGAAATCGGTTTCAACCATATTCGCTCGGCGACTTTTTTGTTAATAGCGATCTCATTTTCGGATAATCATCTAAGTTACTCACAAAATTTTATAGATTGTACTACAAACAGAAAACGAGCAGAAAATAAAAGGTCCGGAAAAATTGCAAAAGAATTCCATAGAGTGAATTCGATATTTAACTAAAAAATCTCTCATTACCAGTAACCTTGCAAATTCTATAACAACGCTAAGTGAAGATATGCCAAAGTGAATTATCGGATTGGCTTTTTCCTGGATTGAGAAATTCTTCCTTGAGAAATACCCTGCACTAGTAAGGTGGAATCTCATTCAGCTGATTTCTATGTGAGAGAATTCTAATTAGATGATTTATATGCTCTGTTATCTTCCTAATGGAGGGAAGTTTTCTCTTAATGGGTATTTTTTAAACGGCTTTTTGAAGAGGAAATGTTGAGGTGCATTGCTTCAGAGATGTGGCGCGACGTCGAGATGAGACACAGTGAGTACTTAATTCGAGTGCTTGACGCTGCATCTCAATGTGCTGTTGTTTACGCAGCCGCGATGCAGAAAAAAATGCCATTCCCTGGAGTCGACGAACAAAAAGTTGTGGTAGTAGCTTCGGCTTGAGTGCACTGGTTCAGGAACTAGTTCTAAATCCACCCACATTGAAAGAAATATCAAATATCGTTGAAGTGATGAAGAAAAACACCTGAATATGGTGAATTTATAAATAGAAAAGCGTATGCATTTTTGTTGCAGCCATAAATGTACTGCACTCTAACTCATAAAGGTAACGTAAGTTGCAATAGAGCGCCCACTCAATAGAGAGCGTTACACCACAATTTAACAGCAATAGGATATGCGTGACATCGTTTTACAGCAATTTCCACACTATTATAAATGATTTATCATTTGTTGCATTTTCACAATGTCGATAAAATTGGCAAGCATTAAGCAGAAAAATTTTATTGATATGCCGAAACGGTGCGGCTTATGAACAGTCGAACATAGTGTATCAGTGAGCCGAGTGCTTGTTGCTCCCTCTTTCTTTCCTTTCCGAAATTCTCTGTGACTGTAAAAACGGTCCAGACTTAGTGCACTCTACGGAGTGGCAGGTTTTTCTGCAGATATGCTGGCAGTTTTGATCGTATCTCTCTCTTCAACAGTAACATGTTAGTGTCCCAGTCTGTGAAGATGACTACTGACCATTAACTGTTATATGCCTGAATCAGTGCATCACGAATGCTAGCAGTAATAGTAGAGAAGAATGTGTGTAAGTAAATTGGTGATTTGTATGTGCGCTTAGCTGTGTATGTTGCAGGTGCAGCTGATGGCTTTTTTGTGATCGCTAGTTGTTCGTTTGCTAACGCATACGCTCCCTTCTGGCTGCTTATGCAAAAAATTGTCGCTTTCTCAAAAGTAGATGCAGTAATCTTGAGAGAACATTTCTTACAGTAAAGAATAAATTGTGGCGATTTTCAAAATCAATCAGTAATGATCAACAAATCGCACTATCATTATTCTTTCACCATCTCTATAGAATGATGTAGTAGCAATTAAGACCATCGTCAAATAACGCCATTGCTATCACTGGCGTCGAATAACGGCTGTAGATAAGGACTTCATAACATTATCAGTGAGATTTCCACATCACTGCAGCTATTAACGCATGTGCTTTTGCTTTCCCGGTGGGGGATCAATATATGAGAAGATAATTAGAGTAATCGAAAACGACATTATGTATCGTTTCTAGCTGCATTTATCCAACTATTCATTAATGTCACCTCAAGAATCAATAAAGCAAAGGAGCACCTAACGATAGGTTTTTGCACCTTTGATGCTTTAAACTTTGAAGAGCAGTGCAGCATTTAAACGTGTCAAGCATATACATGCATTTTGCAACCAACTATGCTGCATTTCAGGCAAAAAAACGAATTTTTACTTCAGATCTATGTGAGCTATGAGTGCAGTTAAAATATGATTGCAATAATTCATCACTTACAACGTGATTGTAAAATAAATCATATATGCCTGAGCACTCTTTGGCCTATTGAATGGAATGCAGAACCTCACGTCTTAGGAGTTCTTCTAGCTGTGTCTTTGACTCCATTACGCGCTTCGAGTGAACACGATGAAAAAGTTTGTATGTTCTCAAAGATATCAACGGTTTATTGCAAAACCACTCTCACTGCTGTGAAAAAATTGCAGCAACTAGCACGTAATTTATCGTTTAAGTTCAATGTTTTTTTGTTCTCAATAAATCGTAATGCAGTGAAATATTGCATTGCATTTATGGTTCGACGTAATGAATTTTGAGGCGCTTTTTAGGCAAATCGAATTCCTCGAGAGGATCACTCTCAAAGAATTAAGAGATTTCGCGGAAATTTCATTGCAGTTTGTAATATTTTCCTGGATGTCATCGACAGCAGCTTCGAAGCGAATTAATATTCATCGAATGCTCGCCGGAAAATGTTTTGGAAATATTTTCTCTTAAGTTTCATTCAGTAGACGTGATAGTTGGAAGAATCTTCAAACTCAAACGTCCAATCCCTCCTGTAATCGCACCACGTAATGAAATTCATAACTCATAAATAATTATGGTGACATGTCGGAAAAGCGTAGTGATTAATTGGCAAGAAATTTTTGACTTCAAGGAATCATGGTTAAAATCGATGAAAACAAAGTAAACCGATACACATATGTGTGAATTCAAAAACCTCGGAGATGTTTGGCAAGCGCTTATGCGACCTCCTCAGAGATATTTCGTCGGCGGATTGTGGGCTGGATTCCACCCTATGATTCCACCCTTTCACGTTTTTCATAGTGGGCTGTGGTGAATTTTTTATGGGACCATATGGAAAGTGAAGGATAATAGTGAAAGCGCTTTAAAGATTCAATTTTCTTTTTTGTTTAAGAAGAGGGGTTTGTAGACTGAAGAAAAAAGCCAACCTGAAAAGGCAGAACAGTCATCAAGTGTATACATTACTTTTATTTTCAATAAAAGCACTTTCAGTAATTAATTTTCCGTTGAATTCCGCAGCGGTGCTATGAGAAAATCGAATTTTCAAATTTCAAATTGCCTTGGATTGTATGAAGAAAACCCGCAAGTGCTATGCAGAAACGATGGCGATTTCAATTCCAAAACTTTGCATAGAAGTTCAGCAGTCGTTTAATAGTGGAGTTACGAAGGGTTGAATGAGAATGGAAATGAATATTTATGTTAGCGTAAAACTGGATAGAATAAATTTGCTTTTCGTTGACTATTTGGTTTCCACGCAGAACATAAAAGTATTCTGCACTTTTGATTCTTCATTGAAATCAAGTTATCTCCGATATTTCAAACTTGTAGAATCTCTGTGCTCTAAATACAAATATAAGAAAAGTACAACGATATAAACGAAAGAAAAATTCATGGTCGATGGAAATACATAACATATGAAGTGTTTCGGGAACGAAATGAGTGCTCACTGAAAATGTTTTGCACATCGCAAATATCGCTGTGCTTCGAAAGTGTTTGCTTCACACAGCGCACAGTGATATCCACAAACATCCGGTGTAAAATGAGCGTTGAAATTTCCTCCACCACATGGTCGCATCATTAATGGTTTCCTCGCTTGTTAACCATATTGAAAATATGTGCCATCGATTTGTAAACTTATCAGAGATATTTTCTTGTTTCAGTTTAAATGAGTTCACAAAGAAATTTTAGAACTCATAAATACTGTCTTAACGTGAAAGACATGGGCCATCTGAAGAGCTTGATGGAATTTTGTTGATGACAATATCCCCTCCCTTTCCTCATTTCTCTCTCAGAAGATAGAGAGGTGAGTTGAAGGGAAAATTGTTGCTGATTAAACTCTCTTTCCCGTTTATGCATTTCAGCGTGTTCAGTCACGCAAATATTTTGTGTTTTTTAGGTTTGTGACAATTTTAAAGGAGGAAGATTCCGGTGGTAATAACGTGGAAGACACGTAGAACAACTGCGTTCAATTTGTAGTGTTACTTATACGCGCAGAACTTCTATGGCACATAAGACGAATAGAATCACTTTTCTTTTCTCCTTTCATTTCATAATTTGAGAAGTAACCAACTTCAGAATGCCTATGTCCGGAAATTCTGAGCTTCCACAAACCACTGAGTGTATTAAGGAGCATAGAAATTTGCTTACAGCCGACAGAAATCACTTTGAGTACTGCTAATAGAAAAGGTAGAAAAAAGATAGAGCATAAAGCAATGTGGAATAGGATTACGAAAGTTTTTCCTTGAAAATCTAGTAGGAGCAAATAAGCGAACTGAAACTTTAAGAAAAACCCACACAGACCACCTTAATCAATGCAATCGTTTTTAACACCTACCATTTTTCATTTAACTGCCATTTCGTACATTACGGTGGTAGTGAAATTTATATATTACATATTTATGGGGCAGTGGATGACCCACGCATATAATTTTCTATCGTTATCGCGAATGAAATATGATCCTCAAAAGGAAAGCGAAGACGCGCTGCCGATAAAGTTGATATGTTTCGACGAGGCGTTGCTGAAGGAGATGATAGCTGAGTGAGAACCGTCTCGAGTTTCCTTGCGAAGAATTATTCAAGCATAGTGGATATGGGTAATTCAGACGTAGTAGCAATTAATCCTGTTGGGTGTCGTTGCTGACTAGGTGCCTGTCACAGGCGGATGCATTATAGCTTACTACAGCTGCTGTTCGTTACGCTTTTGCAATAGTGCCGATCAATAAGTCCACTTCTGCGTTCATAATTCACACGATCGCGATATGTCGCTTGCGAGGATATCTCCAGCAATCCTAGAAAAATCCACTCTTGGATGAAACAACATCTTTGCCTTCACTGGTAGGTAGGGAAGAGGGTATTGTTCTCAAACAAGAATGGAAAAGGGCTCGCGCACTTTTTGCTTCTCCTGGATGCAGGAGCAAATATTTGTTGTGAAAAGGTTTTATGAGCACAGGTAATTTTGCAACTGATTAAAAATACCTATCCAGTAGACAAGCCTTGGACCACACAACCAAACGAGGATTCCCTAGAGCTACAAGAATATTTGTTTGACACGGAACTTGCGCTATTACATTTGCGGTCCAAACTGGAGAGCACGTGCCGTCTTTTGCAAATTTTTAGATCTTCAAAAAACTGAAAAAAATAAACTGAAGGGAATTCTTTCAGATATCCAACTGGTAGCTAGAGATATTGTAAACGAACGCTGAGGACCTTTAAAAAGAGTTGCTGCCAGGCAATAAACATGCGCAGAAACAAAAAGCAGCGCAACATATGCAACACAAGCTGCGATTTATTCTCAAAGGAATGCCGAAAATTGTTACGTCAATATCGTTTTTCACATATAACGAACGCTATGTTCAGTTGAATTTCTTCTCGGATGTTTTCAAATCCCACTTCATTTACAGATCCACAGAAACTGAAAATTTTGAGATAAAAACTGAAACTGGGAGGATAGAAATATTAAAAATAACAATGGATCCGTGCAAACCTTCGGCCAATTTGGAAAATTTGAAATTCTGCCTGGGATATGACATTTGTCAACCTCAAAATTGACGCAATAAGAATGAAGTTCATTGTAAATGCGCTGACGGTTCACATCACATTTCAACGGATTGCAGTTATCTTGTGCTCAGCACTTAACGCAACATGATTTTTCTTGAACGCGATCTTTACGTTGTGATGCTAACCTCCTACCTAGAGCCGGTTTACTAGTAAAATATTATCTTGCGAAATCATATTTACAACTTAAGTTCACTATGAGTGGTATGGGAAGTAATTAATGTTAGAGATATAATGCCCTCAGATATTTGCAGCCGCAGTTGAATAAGTTTCATTATAATTTCTAAGTAAACAGAGTTTTTAAAATTTCAGCAGCGACCGATATTTTGCTTGTCTCATTCATCAGTCGATGAGAGACTTGTGCTAAAAATTGGTTTGCGATTGAGTTTCTAAGTAAACCACATGAACGTTTGTGAAAAGACAAAATTGGACGTCGATCGGGCTAAAGCGATTCGCATCCAACCACATGGTCATCCTCAACCAAAAAAAACGAAACAAATTTTAAGAGCGCCTATATTCAATTTTCTTATTTTCTTTCCTATATTTATTCCGCATCACTATCGCGCCTAATGACCTTAAGCCGTTTTGCGCCTCCAATTTTTCCATAAATTACAGCCTTCTTGCAGCAACTCTTCGAATAGTTGCGGGGTATTTTGAGACTTTTTCTAGGTTTAGGAGGGTGGGATGGGAACGGGCGAGGAAATGAGACGACTGATGAGGTGGGAAAAATGATAAGAGAGGAAGAGGAACCATCTTCGTAGTCAGCTGGATACTTAAAGCCATTCTTTAGTCGTCTAAACTTATGGAGACCTAGTTACTTTGAATAACTTTCATTTTTTCTTGGAATATATCCATTCCTCGGGAATGTTTTCCTTTTTTGGCATGGGAAATGAACGACAAGAACCATGTACACAAGAATAACAGAATCTTTTACTCGGCTGATCATGTACCACTCAATAATTGCATCCTGTAATGTTTGTATGTGATTAGTCACATTGTTTAATAAGCAGTCATTTCGTTACTGCAATATAATTAGTTTGAAATAACAGCGGAATACGTTCCCGGCGTCTTGTAATAGAAAAAGAATTACCTCCTTTTTCGAATTGGAATTCAGAAGCAAATCAGCTAGCTCTCTTTCAAATTGAATTCACATAGTTTAACCGATTTTCTAATTCACCAATAGGAACGAGATATGGATTGCATAGAAGGCGAAAGAGGACTAAGCTAAATTTGAGTTATTTTTGACGATGTCAGTTGCATAGATCGAAAACATAGATATCGAAAGTTCCCCATCGTGTTCATCAGTAAACCGTAAAGTAACAACTCGTAGAGGTGCAGTTGGTGTTCTTTCCTCCCATCACAGCTATTCTATATCTATAGAACACAATAGTCTGTTCATATTTTGTGACAGAAAATATGGAAACTAACTGCCGCTTGTTTTAATATACAAAAGAGCAATACTTGATTATTCAATAAATATGCTCCAACAGCTGTTAATTATGCAGCGTTAATTACTCACCTACAAATGCTTTGCCCTCTCTCGTCGGTGGATATTTGTTTACCGCTCATTATTGGTGACTGCTGCTGCTCAATGTGAGCACTGCATTGAGCATCAATCTACACGCTACAGTGCTCAATAGAAACGACATTATCCTCATTGATGATCGTTAAATGAAGTCGATTATTGTTATCGATAACGCGCAGCAATTACTAGTTAAGAATTCCAAAAAAGAAATGTATGTTCGGCCATTTTTACTCCTCGGCAAAAAAATCTAAAATTGTGGAAAATAAATCTTCGGCCAATCAGTAGCAATTTTGTTCAGAACCGAAAGTTCTTAGGTTTGTTCATAAGAGGACGAAAGTAGAATACGTTTCGTGCAAAGAATCACTTCAGGAACATAAAGCTTGCGAAGGCTTTGAGCGTTAAACGACCGATATACCTTATCGCTTCGAACAGAATGCCTAAAAGAGGAATTTCGTTAGCAGTAGACCAGTGAATATCATTTTGGAATAAAGAAATAATGAGACATGCAGAAAAACTATCATTTGAATAAATTGAAAGGATCTGGTGCAAGAGAGAAAAACAAGAGAGGAATCAGTCTTTACTAAAAGCAGTCAGCGTACGAAAGATATACTTTCCCACAAATGTTTGAAATGTCAGATATCTGCAAATAGCTGTCACCTCTTATCACTAGAATAGCAATTTCAATAGCTTTTCAAATAGTCGCAAGGAAGAATTTCAAGTATTTACAAGCCTTTATGCGAATACATATGTTTATTATCCAACAGTTTATGAAAAAACAAATAATTCCGCTTGTGGCATAATTTTCCGCCCAACTAAATAAGAATCCAACTGAAATAAGGAGTCCAACTCTTCGAGCGGCATAAATACCCTAGAGGTAAAGAGGAAAAGCTTTGATGGAATTTATTCATCAAATGATATCGTAAATAGTGATGTCGTAAAGTGCGAATTCTCCATCAATAAGAGGAGTGGCATTATTCGTTATTTAACGGGCACCGTTGACTATATAGCAAATACGCCCGAGGGTTATTATGAAAAACGTTTGCGCAAGAATGCAATAAACATCGTCGCTCAACGACGCATAATGAGTGCGAAAGGAAAAAACGAGGAATGCACTCAATAAAACTTCTATTGCTTCTTAATGTCAGATTAATTAATTTTCCGCTCGCATTCCACTTCGTAGAGAAAGTAATAATGAGTTATTAACCACAACAAACTTTTTTACTATTTAACCATATCAGCTATTGTGCTGTCGATCGAAATGAAACCGACGGAAATTCCTGTATGAGATTCAGACTCGAATAGTACTGCATCGAGCCAACAATTTATTTCACTCTAATTTTCGACTATCTATAGAGTTCCTGTAACTTCATGAAAGTACCTCTGTAAACACCCTCATACACAGTGCTTTATACCAACTTGCCTTTAATAGTGGAATATCTGATTGCAGTTTCGCAATTTGCACATAAATAGCGCTACATTCTTTGATAAATAATAGCAGAAAAGAGAATCGTATAGAAAATCATCAAAAATTGGCCCACCATATATAAGAACCTTCAAAAGATCTTTATTTCCCTTCAACACCGTTTGCGAGTCCGATTATTTGCTATTGGCAAAGAATAGCTAATGTCACATTGCGTGACATTTTTAAGACGTCATGCTCTCCTCGTTTTATCGCTCGTTCGAAAGTCATTAAAGAAATGCTCGCTCACCAAAGCAGTCTGACATCCTTCCAGGCAGAGATAATGGATAGCTTTAATGCGTGTTAAAGGAGTGAGAATGATAAAAAAAGAACAACTGGTCGCGTTTTTGGCAGTTCCGATGAGTTGTTTTTTAAGAGTGGTCAGATGAAAAGACAACGCGAGAACGCATGAGTCTGGCTGAGCGGGAGGGGGGAATCGATTTGCCTGTGAGTAAGTTGCACACTGTACACCTGTCAGCACCCTTTTTCGATGATGAGAGTACTTTTATTTGATTGCAATGAGCGGAAATAAAATTGCCTTAAGAGTCTCCTTATAAATAAAAACCCTCCTTAATGAATGCAACTTCTTCTGGGGGTAAAAATGAGAAAAAGAGGCGAAATTTTAAAGAAATCCTCAGTTTGTCAATATGTGATGAAATTTCGCTGAACTGTCGGACATTTATGAAGTCATTCCAAAGAAATTTGCTGACATGTTTCCTAATCAAATTGTGCAGTAAGTCGATATAATTCAGGAAGTTAAATTAATGATCTTATTCGACTTATTGCATTTTCCACAGTCCACCGCAAAATCCGCTCTGCTTATATATTCTACAACTTAGCTTTTATATATTTTCACTTATTCTATTACTTGGCTTCCATTGATTTGCAATTGATGTTCTATCGAAATCCTTCTGGATTTTCGGCTTCTAAATTGCTGTTTTTTCCCCACCGATTGTTTTATTTACCTTATGAAATTTATCCATAATATTGAAAGCAGCTTTCTTTAGTGTTCTGTTTCGTGATTCGATGTGCTTCAGTGGAAATCCTTATTGTGCTAATTTGCTTCAGTATGCTACTTAATTGCGTATGAGGTGAAAGTGTTGTGCTTGAAGCGATTGAATGCATTCGCATGCTGAATCGCTTTGTAAGTTGTGCTAATGAAAGCATTCGATTCGCAACTGGCTGCGCGCTTGGACAATCTTCACCTTTTCAGAAATTACATATATGTCACTTGGGAGGAAAATTTAAGTGGCAATAATATGTTTAAAGTTTTTCTTGGCAATTTCGCATATTGAGTGACAAAAGATTTGTGCTTTAAAAAGAAGCGATGAGAAGTTTCTCATTATTACTATGGTTATGAAGGTGGTTAATGATTATTGAGATAGTTCAAGATCACAGTTGATTGCAACTCCAATGCTGAGTGAGAAAAATAATTAAATTTTTCCAAGCAAATTTTCATTCATTTTTTAGCGCTGATGATGGAAAGCTTGAAGAACAATTTGGTGCAAGCATGTGATGGTGAGAAGATCACTCTACATTGTCCACGGAACACTCATATTCTTATCGAGAACACCTTCTATGGACGACTGGTACCAAGCACAGAATTGTGCCCGTCCACTGCTCCCAATACGTTCACTCTCGAAGATACAAGCTGCGATATTGCTGAAGCACATGCGGTTGGTGACATTTTAAGTCGACGTTGTTGTATTGATAACATCAACCTCTCTCACTTTGCAGTATCGTTAAAAGCCCTTCGTGGATTGCAAGATACCCGACTGAAACACATTTAATTCTTCATTTATTTCCACCGTTTTAAACTGCTGAGCAACTCGATGGATATCGCTATGCCTGGATATCGTTATATTATCTTCCGTAACATTTACTCTTTAGTCTCAAATGCACCTACGTAAAATGAACACACTGAGGACGACAGAGCCGCCTGAAAAGCGTGAAAGGTGCCAGAACGAAACGTGAGATTTGCTTCGTGTGGATCCTACTTCTGCACCATTTTGCCTATCCCATCCCCCCTTTTCTCTTAGCATCTTTCCCGTTCTCATCGTTCATTGCCCTGCTTAAATCGCCAGTCGCTCAGCACATAACTCTGCTACTTGGAATATTCTCTTCTTTTTCACAGCAACAACACTACCGATGTCCATCCCTCGATCAATGAAAACAACGAAACTACCCTGAGATGTGAATAAGCGGAATTTCAGGGTATGTGACACATTAAGTGTCTAACGAAAGCTAGGAGTAAATTTTCCGGAGTTTAGTGCATTGAGAAGCGAGCGCTTCGTATATCAGTAACACGTGGAAAAGGCGTTAGAAGAGACGGCGCATTATTATTCCAACTCCTCGCATGCACAAATTACCTGAATAGTTATCAACGATTGAGGAGCATGCAAAAAAATCGTTCGTATTCTAATTAAGTGCCTTGCAAGAATATTCCACAAATTCCATTTTGCGAGTTTCCACCGCAAAGATTCAATGTGACGAGTCTGCTGTTCATTTATGTGTTTGTATGTCCGCCTGTTCATGTCTTTGGCAGAGTCAGGGCTGTGAAATTTTGTGAACGCAGTGGAAAAGAGGGCAAAAGTGCTAGTCGTGCCAGCTCACGTGGCGCACCTTTCCACTTATTTTCTAATCTGATCTCTGTAAACTGCGATGCAAATCAATAAAATGAGGAAAAGAAATTTATTTACACCTTTAAATGACCATAGCCCCTTTCACAACGGATGGATTAATGTGGATTAAGGAAAAAAGATTCTTCTTGCACTGTAGAGTATATCCAACAAACTGCTTTGATTATTCCCGATTGAAAATACCGATGTTAAGGCCACCAATCGGAAAATTATGCATAGAATCAGACACAGAAAAACACGCGCAGACACGGCGCCTCGGTGATGTTTTTGCAAAGAGATTTGCAAAAGCGATAAAAACAGCGAGAGTTGTGGAAAATCGAAGCTTTGTAATCCCCGGCGGAAGCAATTAGTTCGGTTATTAAATTGTCCACAATAGACATGTGGTCATATTGGAAGTACTCATATGCTTGTAGCATATCGTGTGATGAGACGCAAGGAAATTATGCAAAGCAAAGAATCCTCTCAATTCGTCAGTTCGTTTAAATCGCCTAAAGGCAAAAAATATCATTTTCTATACACTGTTACTACAATCCTCTTGCATTTCTTCAGTGTTTGCTGTCATTTTCGTTATTCCCTCAATGAGTAATTTCCTTTATACTTTATTCTAATGTATCAGAGTTTTGCATTGCATTTAATCATTGCAAAACCTGAACTGTCATTTGTTTCGAATAGAAAGAAGGGTTTGGATAAAATTTCGAAGACCTATTCCTCCATAACATGTGACAATTTTCATCGAAATTTTTTTTTACTTCCAATTGGAAGCGCGTTTTTCTCATATTGGAGATATTTTGCTATTTCCAATTCATTCTTTCCATAAAATGCACCGCATCCTGAATAAGATTGTATTATTAGTTCATCGAGTGACATATGCTTATATATTTTTTAAATAGAGAGCACGGATTTCAAAGTCGTTCAAAAGCATAGAGATAAAAGAAACTATACGCAAAGCGCCTTGCTTGTCTTGTTTTCGTTCTATAAGTTCTCTAAATTATTAAGGAGGAGAAAACGTCAGTTTGTTATGATCGATCTAGTCTAAAAGAAATTGAATTTAAAAGAAAGCTATTTGCAAAATTTTATTTTGAAAAGGCAACTCCGGTGCAAATTTTGAGTTCGAGCTAGAATATGAACTTGAGCTCAAGTTCACGTCTTAAGTTCCACTTAGAAAGCTTGAAAAAGAGCTACAGGAAATGCATGCCCTTCTTTTTCCGATGTAAATTAGCTAATATGCATCATTTTCGATTTGATGTACAAAGCTGCAGTCATTGTGATCTATATCGGAAAGTCATTATTGAGTCATTGAGAGAGGAATCATTTGAACACCAGGGAATGGCCCCATTCATCAGTATCATTTACAACAACACATTTCGAGCTATCTCCTTGTCCAGTGAGTTTCAGCTAGTTTTTATGCTCGACATGTTGCCTAACACACTTTCACGTGGTGCCTAAATTTGAAATGCATTCATTTAAGAGATGTGGAACTCGTTCATGGCACTCAACATGTCATTTGGATGGGTGCACACAGATGTTCTGAGGATCTATGAGGAGAGGGATCGTCTCTGAAAATAGTCTATGTAAATTTCGCAAGATACTTAAATCTCGCTAGTTTCTTTTTAACAAATAATGGACGAATAGCGTTTGTTGGGTGAAAGAAATATGTAGTATAGGAAGATTTGCCAGTGAGAATCAGAAAGAACCTTCGGTGAGAGTGAAAAACTAAGGCAGCTGATGGAATTTCGTGCATATCACAAAATGTTGCCTCAATTCGTCACGGTGCATATACACCAGTAGGAAAAAATAAGTACTGGAAGTGATCGGATCAGTAGAAATGCTCGAATCCTCTTCACCTTAGAAAATATCAAAAAGAGAAGTTCATTAAAACTTTTGTGTCCATCCATAATTTCATTGCTTAAATTCAATAAACAATCCTACCTGAATCTGAAACCTATACACTCTCCTTTTCCTCTCAGTTCATAAAGCTGAATAATTTGGTGGTTTGCATAGAGTTTATTCGTTGATGATTTTACGTCGCATAATTCGGCGCCATTCGTGCTAACCGATGCGGAATTGTCGCCCTCGTTGTGAGAATCCTTATAGCAGATTAATTTGGCGTTCTTTCGCCGCTCGCCGCAGCAAATGTTTCCGCTTGCCTCTAACGGACCAATTCTCAACATAAAGTGCTCTCAGGCGAAAAATTTCGTGCTGCTTTCGCTATTCTAAAATCGACGAGAGCAACCCTCCATTGAAGGGGTCTAGCAAACAAGTCGGATCGTTCTTCTCATGAAGCGGGGTTAAGTAGTGGTCGTCATACTCCGCTTGCCTTACTATTGAGAACCATAGAAGCGGCTATCTGGCATGTTATTAAACGAGGCACAGTCACTTATGAGAAGATGCTTTGAGCAAAACGATGTAAACATTTCAAGTCGAAACAATTCTGTCACTCACTCACTCACCTGCAATACAGGACCGAATGTTGAATGCGAGAAATGGTACAAATGTCCTACGTTAGCATCCAACCCATGAGTTCCTTTGTTTGCCGAGGTGAAATCGATAAACGATCTGCTCAGTGCGATCGTTGAGTTCTCTGATGAAAGACTGATAACGTTACGAAAAGATATCCAACACTGATCACAACATAGAGCGCGAATGCGCTTAAGTGACCCATTGATTGCGCAATGGATCGCTCATAGGCGGCTATACACTTTTAAGTAAACACTTATGAGGTCAAAGGTCATCGTCGATTAATTAATGATCTCCCACATCTCCATCGTTATGTAATTACTCATCGTACTTTTTGTGTCATTAAGCAATTCACCTCCAATCGTCGTATTTCCAAGGGTAACGATCACGTTACTTCACACTTATCGACTAAATGTGTAGGTTTTCGAGAAGAAGTAGTTTCGTCTTTTTAGTGTTATTTTTCTTCGGCTTATCTGATTGAGGAACGCCCCATTTTACTAATGCTAAAATTGGGAACCGTCGCAAATTACTTTGCATTGTCCAGGACTGGAATTTTGCACTCGCCTTACGGTGTTGAAATAACTCCTGGAGTAGCGTGGAGAGAATATTTCCGGTTTATTGAAGCTGTCGAGCTGCGATGTCTTTTTATTGCTCCGATCTCGTTGTTTTGTTGATATTTTCCTATTCCGACTAGTTTTTACAGCTATAAAATTATTAAGCAGTTCAGATTCTATATTTTCTTGACCAACATCGTCCCATCTAAAGTGAATTAAGAAATTCTATGAAGAATCAATATTGCAGCCAGACATATGTCACCACCTCCTATTGCTTTCGTTATCCTAAGTAAACAGAGATGAGAATGCGATTATTTAACAGCTGTTTCACTGCTCACGCATATCATTTGAAACAATAGCACTAATTGCGACGTAAGCAACTTGTATGTTGGCAAATGTGGAAACCCATAGTATTCCGAAAGTTGAAGGATTGTTAGTAGCTGAATCTGGAGCTTGGGAGTCGAATCCTTTCCGCAACTTCCTTGTCAAAAAAAATGTGGAAAAAGGAGACAACTGTAGAGGTGGCAGGGAAGAGTGGAGGACGATAGAAGTTTAACACACCTCTTTCTTTATTTTTAATGAGGAGAAGTGTTCAATATGTGTCTATGTCGTCGTCATCGGTTGACCAGTTATTGCTGTAGGATTAAGAGCAGCAATAAAAACAATCGGAACTGCCTATTTTTGCCCACTAGCTGGCCGAATCGGTGGAGTGATGATTGATGGGCAAGGATTCATTGATCGGTGCCTTCGGTACTAACGTTCGCCAGAAAAATGTGATAGTTAGTGAAGTGACTGGAAGAGTTTAATCGAATTTTACCCACCACCAAATTTGATGAAATTTTTGAAGCCTAGTCACTGATATTTTTCTCCACTGGCGTAAAGTTTATTTTCATTTTGGATAAGTCGCAACATCTCAGCTACTGCCTGAAGGTTTAATTCGTTTACTGTGATGAAATGATTGCGCTTTTTTAGCGACGTCGGCATCGGTGATACTTGCAGAAGCATATCAAGCTCCATTAAGAGCGATCTTTTATATACCGTTTTGTGGCCCGGTGCGATGGCAAATTGCCTTCCATAGCGCTTTCGCTGAGCACTCATTTGAAAATTCTACCTTCATTTGTCTCTAACTGCACCACCTTATTAGTTTAATTTAGCCCATATCATCGAATAATGTGTAAAAGTTCATAGCAGTCGCCAGACTTCCTTCACTTTGAATGCAGCGAAAAGGGGCAATTAGCACTCATTAAATTTTGAGCCCGATCCTTCATCTTTATGAAGTGTTGTCGAGAATTGTGACTTAGTAATTTTATAGAATTACTGCGAAATAGTCTGTGGCAAAATGAGAACTGATCGATGATTTTGCGCTAGAGGGTGTTCCCGATCAAAATGAAGTTTTCTCGGCATCTGAATTTAAAATCTGTGGAAGCAGGAAAGGAATTAATCAACCATAGACCCCCGTTTGAGGTATATTTAATTGTTGCACTCTGCAAATATTGCAGTTTTCATCGCAATCAATTTTAAAGCGACGAGAATGCTTTTTAGAGATTATTCATACAGCCGAAGTTTGGTTTTTTCGAAGACCAAATCGATGCAAATTTCTCATACGACAAGAAGTTTGCAATTTTATTTGCACGGACAAGTTCGACTAGAAAGTGAAGCAATTTAGTGTAATTGAGAGCCATCATTTAGCAGCAGCACTCAGCAGCGCATGTTAGCTATCGAAGAGGGTAAACCTTGCATCGATCCTTCTTCAAACTTATCGCCGCACATGTAACATCGATCCGAGCGGATCCAAACGATTAGCGTGCAAATTTAATAACGCTCTCGTTAGTCGCTTATTAAATCCACATATCGAATTTGAGGTTTGGTTAGAGATCGAATGTACAGTTTTATAGGGCATAATGGTATCATTCTGAAATACTCAGCATTAATTTGAGGGAAATTTAGAAGATTTTGTTCATTTTTGCATATCGGAATAATATTATTCGTTAGCTGAATTCGATTACTTTTTAACCATCTGAAATTGTTTTAGAATAACTCTTTTACACTCTTCAAAGATGTGAATATTTCGCGTCAACGGAGTTCATAATTGATGACGGATATGAGAAAATCTTTCTGAAACAAAGGAAAATGAACTGAAAAAAACCTTTCAGAGGAGAAAAAATTAGTGTCAGTTGTGTGATAATGAGAGGGGATGGCGCGAATTTTGTTGAATGTCTCCTTTGTTGAAAGGAAGCTGATTTTTGAATGCATTTTGCGTTTGTTGCTTGTCGAAGACATAAGAAATATAAGGTGGCTGTCACTTACATATTCGCTAACAATGTACCGACAACTGCTAAGTTCACTGTGATTTCGTCTCTCAATTGCTCACAGCAAATTTTTGCACATCCGTTAATCCCTAACGAAATTTCGGACTTGTTTTCTTTGGATGAATTTTAATTTGGAGAAGAAAATGAATAAATTTCTCCCAGTGAATGGATTGCATTGGATTGAACTCAGTTATTTCGATCACTGAGTTAATTCAAGTCAGTAACTTATTACAATGTAAGTGGGAATAAACCCGTATAGAACAGCTCTGAAGAAATGTGAAGAGATCAAGTTGCCGAGGTCGTAAGATTGCGAAAACACCGAAAAGAAACTGCTAGCTCGTAATATTTGTGCAATTAGGCAATGTTCTCTACTAACACTCAGTATGTATTCGATCGAAACATAATTCGGTGCATTAGCAAATGCACTAGAATTGTTTGCTTCTTCCATTCATCTAGAGCCTACCACGTAACTTAAAATCGTGGTTATTCTAATCGCTGGTGAATTGCACGCAGTGTAAAATATATACCACTATTGCCATCAAAAATGTTGAAAAGTGCTAAATTGAGCAAAATGGGCGGATAGCTTTGCTAACTTTCTGCTTTTTTTGCATCTCTCATCCACGGTAGATCTCCGATCCATCAATGAAAAAAATGGAGCAACTCAGATCAGATGAAACCGGAATTTTCATGGCTCGCAACAAATGCCTATCTGTTAGTGTTTCAATTAAATACTGAGTTGAATAGAAAATGTTGAAGGGTATATTAGTTGGGAGGTTACTTCCGTTTTGCTTCAATCAGTTGGACACAACATACGACCTCACTCATCGAATTGATATGCAATCATATTTTTTTCAGCTGTTGAGCCCTAATTATAACATATAGAGTACTCATCTTCGAATTACCTAAAAAAAATGATGAGCAGAAGCATTTCATAAAGTCACATCCTTAGACTCTGAGCTTTATGAGCGACCCTACTGAATTTCTTCCAGCATCGTCATTGCACCGTTATCGTGCAGATGCGTTTTACTAATGAGATGCATTCGCATAATGATTACTGTTAGTGCTCCTAATTCACGCGTTTGTTTGCGCTATTTGAGCGCGATCATGTCCATCATTGAAACTTATAGACCTCTAATTCAAAAATATTCCTATCTTAGATGCATGGATTACTAATTGAAACTACCTATATTTTTTTCAGATTATTTAATGCAAATTTGTTTTTCTATTTTTCGACGCTCATAGAAGTTATAATCCATCATCATTAATGTTAGGGTATTTCTCCAACGGTGTGATATCTCAGTTGCTAACTAGTGCAGTCAAAATATTAGTTTATTCTGACTGTAATTCTCTTGAGAAATTACCAAGAGCCAACCGATGGCTGTATGGAATTTAATGTCATGATATCTTAACCAGCATTTCGTCCCTTTGTTTGATCTTTCAATCTTTGCGCCAGCCAGCTGCTCGACAAGCCTTCAGACGTTTTTATTGGTTGCTGTACCGTACGCGGACGTACAATCATAGAGCAGTTTAGTATGAATATCATTCATACAATCAACGGCACAGTACGATGCTAGAAATTCCCAAATAAGGATGACTTTTTTGCTGCTTTGGAATAACAGCGATTTTAAGGCAAAAAACGATATAATAGAGAATTTCGTGGATTTCATTTTCCTCGAAGAAAAATGGATTGCTAAAATTTCATTTGAAATTTTCCATCCATTCCAACCCAATCGAGTGGCAAAATTGTTGGAGAGTAAAACAAAGAGCTTATTTATTCGAACGTGGTTGCTATATTTACCTAAAAGTTTGTTTGAGAAAACGAAAACAACGCAAACACTGAGTTTCCGTGAAACGTAGTGCAACAGGTGTTTTGGAGTGTAAAAGTGAGTCGTGAAATACGGGTGCCATTGGGGGATAGCTAATCTCCTCTTTGATTACCATCAACGCCGTAAAATTTGTGACAACTAACCTTCGTCGTTGAATTACATCCTTCTAGCTAACAAACAAGGAAACAAAAGCAATATTTGCTTACAGTCAAAATAAAAGTGGCAAAGAATTCGTTCATTTAGAATCTAAAAATTGTGCATCGTATTCATTCATTATGCCATTAAAATGAGATTCATGTCGAATAAGTTAAAGAGCCCCATGAGAAATATCTTCAGGAAACCATCAAATACCTCACTGAATGACAACAAAAAAGGTCACAAATTTTCGTCAATTTTTCGGAATACTTAATGGATTGTTTAGATATAAAACTTCCGGAAAAAGCTACCCGGAAAAGGGATTATTTCTAAATCGACACAAGTCAGTTATGCATCTTTCTTTTCAGTTTTTAGTTAAGAGATCATAATTCATGAAACGCTGTGAAGCAAAATTCCTCTAAAATTGCAATTTAGACGATCAGCTGAGAAGAAAAGAAATAATATTTATCTCGACTAACTTTTCATCATAATCCACCCTTTACGAACTATTTTCATCTATACAAATGAGTGAAATATCTAATTAGCAGAAATTGGTGAAGAGTAGTGAAAATTCATAAAATATATAAGCATCCAGGGGTTTTCCCATCGCAGCAATAATTCAACCGTCGAAATGAACAATATGAAAATTATTCGATGCAAACAATATGAAAATTATTCGATGCAATTATCTTCGGAAATTGCCGCTCTTTTAGGTAAATGAGACCGAATCTAGTTTCTTGAATGATAATAATCATATCTTATATTTGTTGCTGTGTTTATTGTTTCATTAAGCACCCAAAGCTTACATTTTAAAAAATCCAAAATGAAAATTGGAATGAAATATATTTCTCGGATATTTGTCGAGAAATATTTTGCAGTAAAATCAACTCAGAGAACCCATTCAAAGGTATCATTTTGAAGGTTCCCACACAGGCGATAATCGATGAGATTAATGCTCAGGTTCGCACAATTGTGACAATGGCACTTTTATTGTTTGCCACCCAAACGTATACTGACGAATGTTGCACCTTGTCGCATTATACAGTTGTTGGTATGATCTTTGATTCAAACTAGTTGAAACATCATTGCAGTGCACTTCGTCCCTCAATCATTGAGCAGCAAACAATAGGAAGCAATTTTGCAACTACACACTGCTTTATCATACCCAACACTTGTTATGAAAAGCGACGTCGGGTTTGCTGTCTGCCTTTGATGAACCACGACACCTCTTGATGCGATTTGGCGTTTTTTCGTCAATACTCATATAGGCGTTATGAAATGCATCTACCTCATGGATGTTTTCACCTCTAGCTGTAGGAAATTTTCCGCTTTTCCACACGCATAGGAAAATAGAAATTTGTTTAAATCGGAAATAAAAATGAC
Organism: Parascaris univalens; assembly: GCA_037576465.1. Classification (NCBI taxonomy): domain Eukaryota; kingdom Metazoa; phylum Nematoda; class Chromadorea; order Rhabditida; family Ascarididae; genus Parascaris; species Parascaris univalens. Next base: position 31,300,512 of record CM075173.1, read on the forward strand.
ATTAAAATATTACAAAATTCAACTTTGTGCATAGCACAGATGATATTTACGTGAGTGAGTAGTGCACACTGCGCAGATGATTTCTTAAATGTGGAGGGCAAAACAAGAAAGAATAAACGATAATAAGTGACTTGCTATCGTATTGCGAACCTCCATGAGCTCATGAAAATTGGTTTGCGGTGCTCTTAGAACAAATTGCTCCCCTGCTTATAGTATGAAATGCCCTTCATGAGCCGCCCATCGGAAGCAGGTGACATTATGCACTCCTTGCTATTTCATTCTCCGTCCAGCTACTAGCATTTTCTTCTTTTTTTCAACCATTATTAGGAATTTTTCCAAGGAAAAGTCACTATAGCAGCCATATTTCCTGATTTTGCACCTGCATTGAGGAATAATCTATTAGAGCATAGTGAAGTAGAAGTTGATTGCTGAAGACGTGAAAGATTGCACTCGTTTGCACTTGCTCATTCGACACTAATGAATTTCCCCTTCAAATGCTCACACCATCGCTGTTGACAACCTTCGTCGCCAACATTCCCGAACAACAACCAATCTGTGTGCTGAAGTTTGTAGGAGGGACAGCCCGCTACATAGCACGCAAGATAATTTACAAATATCATTTGCACCTTGGCAGGGAGGCTTGGATTTATCGCGATTGGGCGCGGGCATAATTTTCTGCACGGAAGGAAGTGGATACGATGAGTGGTTGCCCTAATGGCCAGAAATGAATGGAGGAGCTGCGGGAGACCAGCGAACAATTAAAGATTTCGCAAATTCAACCAGGACACTCTTCGGCTTTGGAAGAAAGGCTGTATAAATCGACAGTGGGAAAGTTCAGACTCCTCTGTTTATTTTCCACAAATAATTTTCTCAAACATAGTTGGGAGACAGGTTATCTTGAACAGAACTTCAAATCTGAGACTGATCCTTAAACAAAATTTAGGCATAATTCAAAGCAAATGTAAAACTCTAACATGGCTGCATATCACTGATTCTTTCTGCGGATTGAAACCTCGTGTTGACTCTATCAGAATCAGATTTAGGTGTCACACCTATTGGTCAAAGCTTCAGTCACTCTTAGTATGCCAGAAATACACGTTCGCTCTAAAACAGCAATAGTCATCATGGATTATACTGTTGGAATTAGTGGGCTTGTGGAATTGATTACTCTATTGTTTTTATTCTTCCTATATTTCCACAGCGTCAAAAAAAAAGATTTTTGTTACACTATATACTTGGGATTACACAGTAATTGGCAAAAACGATTGCGCAGTTGTAGTTCACAAAAATGAGCAACCGTAATACATCCATTCATTATGTGCTACATGAGCGGAAGCCATAAGATAGCATATCCCATTATTAGTCCAAAGCGTTCTTTGTACGTTAGCTATTGTTTGCATGCAAAACTGATGCATTATTCTTTAGAAAGTGTTGGAGCAGTGCCGAAATAAGCGCAAATGCAAAATCGTCGTGAAGCCATCGTTTTTCGATCGAGATCCCTGTCCTAATACCTCAAAATACCTTCAGATATCATACAAGTGCAAACCAAGTAAGTTTGGACGTTTTCCATAAATTACTCCAAGAAATTTTGGGAAAAATGCTCATATCTTCTGAAGTTTGGATAGATATGCCCTTGAAATACGTTTTTCATCATCAATAACAGGGCTCGTTGGGAAAAACTTGTATGTGTAATTTTTCAGCACTAAACTTCACCGTAATATAAGTCTATTTTCTCCCCTTCTCCTTTTTCCTTCAATGTTTTCCTTGAGTATAAGCACAAAACAAACAAAAATAGGGGAATTTTGTAGGCGTTCTTCATTAGAAAAGAATCAACAATAATGCGCTCTCGACTTGTAGTATCATCAATCACGTAGTCGAGAATGACAGGAAACCATTTTACGGCAACCTGTTAAAAGCTTTGCAATCGGTGTTGCATGAATGATGAACGTAGCCTTAATTCGATACTTTTTGCTTGACAGGTCGTGTGCACTGAAATAAATTTTGCTGTGCACCTGCAGAGCTTTAAAAGTCTTCTTGAAAAACGTTTCCTGGCTATCTGCTAACGCTTCATTTTCGGATTTCAATGTCAATATTCCCTCCGATTATTTCGTTTGCAATTCCTCACCAAACTACTCAAGTTACCTTTCACTTATACTTTAGTTTAATTATAAAAGTGATTCCTATTTGCCGGAAACAAAAAAGTCAAAATTCGTTCAAATTTATTTAAGTATGGAAAAAGATTTTTCGTATTATTGATCTTCCACGTTACAACATTTTCATACGGGAATAATTGAAAGATTTCGTCGAAACGAAGTGTTTTTCCTTTTTTTATAGTTTCATTCGACGACCAAAATTTTTGTGAGGGATCGAATATGCAGTTGAGTTGTAAGCAGAACAAACGATTAGCCATATACTCTGCGCAATATGGACGCACTGTCAACGGACAAGCGATGCACTGCACGCCAAATACACCTGTCGCTAAAGGTTGGCCGAACAGTTACCTTGACAATTAGTTATCTTTGTTACCTAAATTCACCGACGATACTTCTTTAGAGATATTTTCAATTCCAGTTTTGTAAAGTTGCACTTTCGAAGTGCAATACACCGAAGTCAAGACTATTTGCTCGTTTATGCATCAAGTTTCATTGGTCCGCAATCTTCAATTTTTGAATCACTGAAGCTGAGTTGCATTTGATGATGAGCTTTAGCCGAATAGCGACATCTACATTCGACGAAATCCGTATAAGAATGCACTTTACTGCTCATTGGCAACTTGGGAAACTGTTTGGATTCCTGCGAGGAATCGGAAAAATTCATATCGCCCTCCATCTTAAGTATCTCCATTTTCGCTTGAATTTTGACCTTCTGATTAATTAAATCAGTCTTCCTCAATATGGATTCTTTTTTATTTATGAAGCTGACTATGAATTCATTAGGTTTCTTGATTCACATTTAGGTGAGGTATTCTTGTTCGCAAATATATATTTTTTGCTTTCTTTTGGTGCAGAAACTCAGTGTTTTTAGGGAGTGAAATTTGAATCGACCCTTTCCTCTCTCTCTCAAATGAATAGTCGAATATTTTTCTGCTTTTTCATCCCTTGTTTTGGAGACACTCTCGAGAACGGATTCCTTTCATAATTTTAGTGATTTTAGAAGAAATAAACAAAATTGCATTGATCAGTGGTGTTTAACTTATCGAATCTGTTGACGCATAAATATGAAATGTGCATTTTATTGCGTATATTGGAGACACTCAGCAAATACCATAAATAATGCATCGCTTTTATCTCGTTTGATGTTTCGCCTTCATTTAGCAAATTGCGTTTCAACACATCGCCTGCGAGTGAATTCATTGACTTTGCATGATGCTGTGATAGGTTCGGGTTGTGGCTTCAAGTCTCATGTGATCGGCTGCAGTTGTGACGTTAAGTCTGTTGCGGTGAGGAGAAGAGGTTTAACTAGTCTCGTCAGCTCGCTTAATTTCATTAATGTATACATTCTCATTTAGTGGCATTAAAGGGAAATAGAAATTGAAATTATTCGATTCCATCCTATAATTGACGTTTTTTCCAGAAACATATGAACTGGTAGTGTTCTTCTCTTGGTAGTCATCTGAATGAAAGCAAAATAAGTTAAAAAGAATTATGAAAATATATGAAAATATGCGCTCAGTGATTCGAAAGGTTGACAGAAAGTGAGAACAACATTCGAAGTAATTTGTCATAATGCGTAGTGGAAGCCGGCAACGCTGTGACGGATCGGTGCCAGACGAAGCGTTCAAAGAGCGTACCGATTCCGCTCATCCTAAGAATTATCTGTTTATACGATATGTAAATCCACTCGTATCGGGAATGTCATTATATTACAGTCAGAATGGGGATGAAAATGTTCGCACTATTGAAATTTTGAAAGCTTTGGTGGGTCCAATTTCAAATACACGTCGCTGTGCTGTTCCATTTCACAGACAATGATCGTATTTCATAAATTTAAACAAATCGAGTGGTGAACGTTTGTGCGTTTTTTGCACAAAAGCTGCGATAGTCGACGACGCTTCGATACAAATTCAGCATTTAGAGCATTAGCTTAAGTGCTCCTGATATGCACATGAGCGTTGATAGCATTACCGCAAAGCCAGATGGCATCCAATTTTTGTGACGCACGTATTTGACGAAGAAGAGCTAGCAAACGATGGGAAATGATGTGGGAATGGGCATCATTTTATAAGTTTTATATTTCTGGACATACCATTGATAGCAGTTGATGATATATGTCGAAATGCTCGTTATGAGTGAGAAATCTTGACACTGCTGTCACGCACAATTCATGTGTTAAAATGCTCGGAGACTTGATGTTATGAGTGACATACAGCGATGTGCAGTCGCTCACAGAATTGCTTCTGAAATTAGAGTAGCGAAAGTATGGAAGTTTTTGTGCCATTTGCATAGAGCTAATTTTGATATTCATAAGTGTTACCGAAATATTAAACAACACAGAACATCCTTTTACGAATTACTATTGTAAGTTTTTTAGAGATTTCGCCGATATGTTGCTGAAGATTCCACATTATGAGGATCCCATTTCATGACGTTTTTTCATCGATACAATGCCACCTGCTGCAGATTTAAAATTTGCAAATAAATCTTTCTTTGTTGTCGATCGCTCCCAAATCAATACCTAAATCCTCGAATTAGGTTTTATATGGCCAACTCCTTTAATACTGAAATTACTGCACGTCATGTTTTCAATTTAAGATATTTGAACGCTCAGTCAGTCTAGTGGACTGGAGGATACATATCACATCAACCTGCTGGGCATCTCTTAATTTTTCTCCTGGCTACCCCCCAGAAAGCAGTAGTCGGCATTAGTTGATCGCTTGATTGGAGCATCGATAACAACATGACAGCTGCTCATCGGAACCACCAAATCAAATTGTTGTAAGCCTCGGCCATAATATATTTTGCGCATCGCGTTACAACTTAAAGTCACTTCATAGAAATATTTAATATCTCATCCTTTAGGTCCCTTTATGAACGTAATTCATTATGAAGCTTACTCGAGTATATTTTAGTGTTCTCTTCGCCGATAATATGCCTCTATAAGCACTTTTAAAGGTTATTTTAAACAACGGATAGAGATAACTAAATAGTGCGAATATGCATAATGAAAACAAATTATGAGTATCAAATTTTACTTCACTTCTTTGAAAAAGAAGCGATTTTTGAACATTTTTTTTTGCAATAATTCGCCCTTCATGAAAGTTTCAAACGATTATCGGAAACGATTGTATTCCACTAAATGAACATTTGTGGACAAACTGATCGCTGTTCCATGCTTATTTGGATATATTTTGATAATAATCAAATAACAGATCGGAAACCATCCTTTGCAGTATTTTTCTCTCTTTAGCGGCCTAAGTTTTCCGCATGAGTGATATTTGTGTTAGCAGAGATGTGGAGAGGAAATTGTCGGCATGGGGTTGACCTATAGCTGTAAGGTTGTGCGGAACATAACGCAATTTAAGAAGGAACACTGCACGCAGATGTCACTAATAGTGTTATGCACTAAGGGGTACCGCAGAAACAATTTCATCGAACAATTAAGCGTATACCGCCTCGCAGTACGTTTCATGCTTGATTGCGTAGACGGGTGCTCGAGAGGCCAGCTTATAGCACTTGACGAAGAAATGACCAAAGAAGCTTACAGTGCTTTCAAAAGCACATTTACACATGGTTTATAATCGTTCTTCAGCGACGTGGAAAAGAGAGTGAAAGTTTTCTAGAAAATCGAGAGTTTCAGGAAGTTAGTCATTAAATTCAGACGCATCCTCTTCAAAAGCAGAAAGCAAAGTTCCTTCTTTCAAAGTATTCAGTTCGTCATCATGTCTACAGGTCAAATTCGTCACAGCTAGTAATGTCTTCTATCGGAGACTAATTTCCGTCTTCCGGAATATCCCCGAAAAAAACAATTGACAATTCGTCTGTCGAGTTGAAAATTTCGAAGCAAAGAAACTTTGAATGAAATTTTCCATCACATCGATTTTCCATGACAGTGACGCTTGTCTTTCGATCAAGATTCATTTGCAAGTCGCTTGAAAGGAGGTTACTTAGTTTATTGGCCGTTCAGCGCAGCCTCCTCTCTCTGCTCTCCTCCCTGTCCCAATCCCCCTAAACAACTGCGGCGGGAATAAAATCCAGTTTCAGCAGACTTTAAAAATCTAAGGCTAACGAAATTTTCGAAAATATGAGAATTTCAGCATTCCGGAACCGCAGCAATAAGCTTGTTTCAAACGCACTTCAAAACTATGAGTCGTGAAGAAATCCGAGCCGGAACACCACCGGAATTTCATGATTCCGGAACAGGACGTAGGACCGGTTTGAAAGCTAATGTTGCAGGGAATGTGTGAAGAAATGCAAAGTGCGCTGCAATTTGCGTTTATTCAAGTTGAGAATCTAATTTCTCTTATTCAATGGACCTTCCAACGAACTGCAGTTTGAGGTGCTGGCATTTTGTTGTGGGCGACAACCTTTCCTTATATTCGGTTAACTCACTCGTTGGAAGGGTTTCAGGATGAGGGAAAAGAGAGGAGAGAGAAGCATTTGCCTACGAGCAAAAATATATAAAAGGTTATGATTCTTTATTGATTGTGTCAAAAATTATAAGGATGTGATGAGTCCATTATACATATCGACTCTTAAAACGTATAAGATGGAATCATATCAAATTCATTCATTAATCCTTGGAGAAGACGTAATGAGACAACATTATTATGTGCCGACAGCAATGGTTAAATAAAAAAAAAGAGCAGAAGAGAGGCAAAAATGAAGTCCCACTGCAAAGTTTGGAAATTATGAATTTAAAATTTATAGAAATAATTAAAGGATGAAATAAAGAATCGTTCGGTGTTTCAGATTGCGTAATGGACGTTCTTGGAAGGTTGCTACATGAATGCCATGCTCAAACTGAATGCTCATTGGCAGTTAACGACCATTTCTTTGGCAATCCGTGCCCCTATGGAGTTCACAAATATCTTAGCCTAATTTTTATGTGTGGTAAGCAATTCTAATATTAATTATTGGTAAGCAAGAAGCCAAGACCACCGCCACATGGGAAACACCACACTCTCATAGACAGTCACGTTCCGCGTATAACCTCTCTTTGAACGAAATGCTTGTCGCTGTCATTTAGCTAATGCCCAAGCATGTTACAGCATACATTATGGTGATCGGTTTGATTTAGAAAATAGTTCTTCTTTAACCTTCCGCATCATATCAGAAAATACAGTTAAACTTGCCCTGTGAATCCTGTAACGGGTTGTTCGACCAGTTCCCCGATTATGTTATACTCACTAATCGACTGCCTATTTTCAGTAAACGACGAAATATTCAGCGAGGCGGCCGTTAAAGGTAATTTGGAAACAATGAAGGAGATCTCCAAGGTGGGTATCAGCTAAAAGAATTTTATCACCTTGGCTGTCGTACGTCCTTTCTTCATTCTAATAGAAGTTAAACGCCATAAATTAATACCCTCAAGTTAGGTGACTCTGGAATTCACTTATGACTCTGGAATTCGAATAGAAACAACTGCTCTAAAGAAGAACTCACTGCGGTGATTATCTCCCTCCGATGAAATGCACTCTGCGACATATTTACCTTCAAATAAAGATTTCTACCACGAATCATTCATTGCCTTTACTCAAAACTCGCTCTGTGTGCCTTCAACTAAAATTTATTCCATGAGTCATCCGCCATCGGGTGAATTCACTCTGTACATACCTTCGTGTTCAGCCCGTTCCGTGAACATCCGGCACTTGGCAAGATACAATTTGTGGAATAAGATTAGTTCGTAGAATCCTACCAAATTTGAAGACCTTGGGTTATCGAAATGTTACGATGAGTGTTTTGCTTGCGGCATTATGAAGCAGTTCGCAGTAACGGCTCATACACGTGACATCTGTGAAAGAGAGATCCGAGTTAGTATCATTTTCATAGTTCAGCATTTGACGTTACTTGTTTGCTGCAAGAGAACACCAGAATCTCGCAAAATGCAACAAGAGAACAACAAGGGATGAGTATCCCCTCCTTCTTTTCCGTCCTTTTATCATACTCCCAACTTAGAGTACGACTTAAAAGCATCGTCGTTCACGATGTGATATGCAGGCGGAGTCAATTTTCGAAGGAGAAAGATAAAAAGGCTTCAAGTTGGGTGCGATGAATCGTCTTCGGCTGTTCAATTAGTGCCACACGTCGTTAATTCCTCTTCTCTTGAAGATCGACAGTCCTGTCAGTGTGTGCTGAAATCTAGGCAGCAGCGATAAAATACATCTGTTGCGTTAGAGCAATGTTTGTAAGCAATTCGTTTACTTCCTTCTGGCAGGTTCAACTTCACTCGCTAATTTACAAAATCCATCAATGCTTATCGAAGAGGGCGAACCCTCGCCTCTTCCTGAAAAACTTCCCATCAAATTCTTCTATCATCCTTTGTGAAAATCTTCGTTATGAAATCTCGATTAACAATATTTGATCAAAATTGCGATGCCCTCATTACTGCTTCTCTCTATATTTTTTGGCCACAAGCTTGCTCATCGTTTCGAAATAGGTTTCTAAATTGACTCCGAAGCTTTAAAAAATATCAACGAAAGTGCAACAGTGAAATGTTTTCAGGGACTGGGTCCGATTGTACCGCAACGCGCTCTAATCGAAGAGGTACGAGATCAAAGGCCACCAGCTAAAGATGAACCGCCTGAGGGTAAACATAAAGTCCTCTACACATCGAAAACAAACAACGATGGTGCGTCACATCCATTCATCACCTTCTCCCACTTTGAAACCAGACAAATCAACATTCAGGAAGCCTAAAGAAATGGCGAGACTTTACGATGAACTAATAGAAACTTCGATATTAATTGCCTAGAATTGGTCTTGAAGTCTGTTGAATGCAATATAAAGTGAGAAGCGTTTCATGATCATGACGTTTTTCTCAACGTCTTTAGGTTAACTAAAAACTTAAATTTAACAGAGAAATGTGAAATTTATTAAAGCAAATTATAATAAGGAAAAGAAAGGAGGTTGATGGAATTTCACTGTCAAAGGCAAGAAATTACCGCAGAAATCTCCCACTCCCTATCATAGAGAGCATGGAGAATATCGAAAGAATGGCCACAAACGTGAATTTATTCTTAACGTTTTAAACAATGAAATTGTCACATTTGTTCTTAGTCAGAGTGTTTCAACGTAGAATATGGGCTGGCTAACCGCTTTTCAACATTGCGAAAATCGATGCATTTTTTGCGGAAAATTGAGTTTTTGCGTTATACCAATCACTATGTGGCACCCATATTTGTGGCTCGAGAGCGACGTCTTTGGCTGCCAACTTATGGGATCTTCCATCTTCCGCCTTCCAAATGTACATATCGCCGATATTACTTTCTCATCTTGTAAAATAGTCGACAATTGTGCTAATCTACTGCTTACCGGCTCACAAAACGTCGATTGATGGGACCTTGAAGAAATGTACTATTTTGAGAGACTTCAGAACCATTTTAGAATTGACCTGAGGGCAAAGTATACGAAAGCAATGGTACAAGGATCGGATAAGTACGTATATTTGCAAAATTCGTCTACGTAATTCCTGATAAAAGAAGAGTGGCTGCTTACTCGAGCTGAACGGTCGCAATGACGAATAAGTCTATGCTTTGTTGAAGCGCTGATGACCAAAAATCTGGAAAAACGATCGATAATTCGGGAATAATTTATTGCAGTTTGCAGTTCATTTTGTAGATAAAACAACGGAAGAGAACAATGAAATATAAAGTGCATATAACAAAGAATCTGATGCTAGTGAAACAAAAAATGCCTCAAAAAGTATGCACAGGGATGATCATTAATCTCCGTCCTCTTCCGCCTAATTCATGACTTTATATCAGGCATATTGCTGTCATACTTCTTCCCGATCAAAGAAAAAACATATTTGGACAATACGTTTCCCTAAAGTGTGGACATTGAAGCGGTTAAATAAAAAAAGCAAGCTCTTCTGTTCGCTAGCATAACCTCTGCACCTCTCATAGCCTCACAATTGACGCAAGAGCCTGCTGGTGTCGTTTGCTTCCTGACGAAAATTGTGAGAGACGTGCTGTTTTTGCGATTACCGATAAATTTCAGGATATTGGCGTAGAGAAAGTAGAAAATGAAGGACATGGAATACTGTGATTATTAAATAAGTAAACAACTTGCAGCTGCCTATGTGCCAGGTCCGGCAGCACCATCAGTTAAGGTCTCCACCGATGAACCGATCGGTGTTCGTCCCTCAAAAGACGGTGAATTCAAGGAGGGCACAGCGAATGCACTCGGTATCGTGCACGACATATTACTGCTCGTCGATTACATCCAACGTTCGTTGTATTTTCTCAGTTCATAATTGCATTTAATAATCGTCCATAGCATTTGGATACTGTAATTAAGCATACTGTAAGTGAAACATATAACATTATGTTTGTGTACAAATCGGACAAACTGTATGCGCCCATGCTTCCACAGTAATCTTCAATGTGATGGTCAGTTAGTACGACTCATCAGATGTTGGGATAAAACCATTCCGTACTTAAAGTACAATTTGCTTTCTTCATTAATGAAGATCATACCATTTGTTCACTCAAATGAAAAAGACTACTGCAATAATTTATTATGTGGAGAAGTTTGTGTTCTGTTCTCCGGAAGAGAGACGAGAAAACGTTAAACCCCTGCTTTCTGCCGTTATCACCTTGTTACTTGTACGTTATTTCGGAAGTGTGAGTGCTTACAAGAGCCTTAGAGTTTATAAACGGCGTTCCACGATGTGCGAACTCAATTGAACTGCGGTAATTTTTAATCGTACTTGAATGGATTAAGTGGACAGCATTCGAGCTTTATTTTCAGGAAACAAAGAGAAGGCAGCACTCTATACTGCACTGGGTGCTGCAACAGGCATAATTCTATTGTTATCGGCGTGCATCACAATGCAGTGCCTCAGTAAACGTCGCCAAAAAGTTGAGCAAAGGCTTCAGGTGGCCAAATCAACCGAGTTCAGCTCCCTCATCGACAGTAATCAGACCAGCCCAAGTGAGCACGTCGATTTGTACTTCGGTGCAGAAAGAAACAGCAGCTCAATTTAGTAGGGACTGTTGTGCGAGATTGTTATCAGTGTAGTAGAAGATATTGCTATGCGGAGGAATTATTCAGAATTGATGAGCGCGATGGGGAGGGGCGAGTGGAGAGTGAGGTTGCAGCCGTTGATTGCCCAAAGGAGAATAGCCGGAAACATAGAAAGTTCTAAGGAAATCTCATCATTCGTGAAATTTACATGAAAGTTTATTGCAGTTTTCAGGTCAGAAACGCCCCCTAAGCTTAATTTCTTCATCAAGCAGCTCAACAAGAAATCGCGACATCGCCTTTCTTTTGCCTCTTCGAATCTCTGAGCAATGATGGAAGATAGATAATAGATGAGGGATACTTGCAAGTTGCAGTGTTTGTGGATACGGACAGTCGGACGTGCTTCGATATGGGTGATCTAACACATAACGGCCAATCGTTTATGCGTTTCTCGCAACTGACACCGCCACGGGTACCGCCGAATATCTACTATAGTTGATAACTTTTGCTGTACATTGTTCATGTTGTGCCAAAAGGGTATGGTCTTAAATATTCGCTGCGGTGAAATTCATTTGCAAGTTGCTACTATTTCTGCCCCACTCTAAGTGTCGCCAGCTTCAATCTCCATCGAGGAAATGATAGAAATCCTTATTGAAATAGTTCAGAAATACGTCGCAGAAGAGAAGCAGCTCTGCGATTCTTGAAAGCGATCACATTTCACAGTTTTGGTTGCATCATTGCAACGACTTCATAATCTTGAAATTCGCATGGACGTTGCTCTTTAGATGGGTAATCCGAATCTGCAATTGAGGTTTTGTGACGACTACTGTAACGCAATCAGATCACTACACTCTCAATCACTCATCACTGCAAGAAGCGAATGAATTTCATCGACAGCGAAATGGTCTCTTTTCTGCACAGCTATTTATCTCTTCACTTCGATCACTGTTTCTCACCTCAGATTATAGTCTCTCTATCCTCCTCAATCGACAACACTTGTGACGATCGAACGCCGTTCGTGACCAAAATAAGATCGGCTTGTTCGTGTCGTTCAGATTTTAATATTTTCCATTTCTCAGCTGATTGGACTGACTGTATGTTGCATTACTTAGTATGAGAAGCGTCAGTCCTCTAGAGGGTGAGGTTGTAGGTTGCAGCCAGAGCAGCTCTCGGTCGCTCGAGTTATCCACGTAAGAAGTGTTTTAACGATATGAACACACATATCCACAGTTCATAGCCCGTAGAGGTCGATGACCTCTGAAGTTATTATGTTGAAACTTTGTCAGCGATCGCCGACTATCTATGCTCGCCGAAGGTCGTAAGCACTGAACTTTAGTTGATAAATTTCGAGCGTTTATCAAAGCAGTACGTTGAAATGGAAGTAGCTGACATGGAACATGAGGTGCGCTTAAGTCTCAAGAAGGAAGTCGCGTTGCTTTATTGTATATTCGATAATGGTTATTTCCCCCACTACAAACACAGTAACACTGATTTTGATATCAACCGTGCATTTTTTATCCGGATGTGGGAACGGAAAGCAAATGTAGTTGAACGATCCCCATCTCGACCTCTTTTCTTCGGCATCTCACTTTATTAGCGGCAACTCTTGCAGCCGAGCATTGGTTCATCTGCACGAGCCGACCGACACCTCCAGGTTTGTATTCTAGATATTACCCACTTAAAACTGCCTCAAAGAAACTGAACGCTGATTACTCTTATCAGATCTTTTTGCTCTCTTTGATTTATCACTGCTGAAGTGAAATATGATCGCTCTCTCTTATGATGGTGCCGTTTGTTGAGCTGATAAATTTTTGCTCTTTGCAATAACGGTGTGGATGATAAGACAGGAAGATGGTTTTTTGTTGCTAGTGCTGAACGTTGAGTGAAATGTTCGAAATGAGCGATGGGGGACTTACTGGTTGATTTGAGAGGAGTTTTTAGTGTTTAGAAGGCAACTCTGGAGCGATTCAAGTCGAGAATCGAAGAATTACGAATGCGGTCAGATTGATGTGAGCGGCGAAAACGAGATAGGAAAATTTCCCCGTCTACGGTGAAAGAGATTCTGAAGTTGCATATCTCTGTCCCCACAAAGCAGCAGTTGATTCTCGCTAGCATTCTCACATGTATATGAATGCCCCCCATTCGATCAACGCTAATTGAATGAAGTATGAGTTGGAAGTCTTTGTTGATAGGTCACGAATTCTTGTTCTCACTATGATTTATCTCAGAATATACTCCTCGTGAGGAATATCCACCCTTCGGAGGGAACAATATGACTTCCAAACAAAGAATACGTTAATCCATATAAAAGGATTTAGCTCATTTTTTGAAGTGTAACTTGTTCTCCACACGCTTAGAGCGTTCATGCTTGTGCTGTTCAATTAATCGGATATTATGAACTCACTCAACAAAATGAATTCTCTCGCTTCATATTTTGAGTTCATATTTTAGCGTGAACTCAATGGCAAGATGAGCGGAATATTTGATGATATCTTCGTCGCTCAAAGATCAATCATATAAGCGAAGAAATACTTCAATAATAACGTCTACGATGCTTGAAAGTACGACTCTATGCTTATGATTACTGCGATACAAACAGACTTACTGATTGAATCTCTATTTTCGCATTAATTTGAGAAATTATCAAAGAAGCAATGAAACTAACTAATATATCTTTTGTTTTGAGGAGAGGAATGATAGTTGTACTATCGAAATTTAGAAATTCCCCGGAAAACTTAATATCACGTCGAGACTCCATTGTGATGAACTTCGAAACGCTATTATGAATATTCTCGACGGTGCTATCGCTAATCTGATGATCGCTCCCGAGTGATGAGAAATTGACTTCGGCCGAAACACAAGTGCGAAATAGCGACTGCAAGAAGGCAAAGAATACAACACATGCAGGCATTTTATTAAAGATACTCCATCTAAGGTGTCATCGTTCATCTACCTTGCGAATTTAGAAGGGTGGGGTATTGTCGTCATTAGACAAGCTTAATGCAAAAAATGAAACTAGCCTCAAAAATCAAAATTTTAGGGCATGGATTGATCCCGACCGCGGCATAATCCTTGAAAAACGACACAGGCAGGAAAAACGTCATTTGTAGAAGGCATCTTATAAAAGTGCGGCGAACGGCGCAAATGACCTGAGAATGTTGGTTTATTGCTGATTGCAATCTTAGTTGCACCTCTTTATAGTGACATCAACCTGATCGTTTGTGCGTTCGGATTCGAACACACAAAACTGGATGTGTCCTGTACTAATTCTGCGACCCCCTCAGTACGACACTTCCCGACCGTTTTTTTTTGTTACTTCTACAGCTGCTTCAATTAATACGTTGGAGAACCTTTACTGACTTACCCTTTCATTGCACTCTATTTCCTGATGGCTCAGAGGAAGGCATTCGGCGACTTCACTGAGAGGTGAAGATAAAGAAAGGCTATGCTCCCTTCTCTCTGCCCGGAGATTAGGATACATCAGAACGCAAGATTCATCTCTTCCTTGTAGAGATCTCTTTTTCGGAACCCATGAATGGCCTCCTCCAGGAAATAAACCACTGAACATGATAGTACCTGACAAAGCAAATTCCTTACTTTTATTGTAAACTCTAGAGCAACAAGTAACAGATCAAAAACAAAATACAACTTCAACAACACTACCGTAACGAAATAATATAGGCACATTAGACAAGCCGGTGGGGACATAATGAAGGGACAACCCTTGTAAGCTGTTACTTCATCATCGTTGTTTAAGTGCCCCACCTTGCCTTCTAATTGGGGAGCTTTATCAGGCTTATAATGACCATCATGAAGTACTCCAAATCCAATTGCATATCCTATGGGGATCTTCACATGCAATTATTTCGACAGTTGAGAACTGAGCAAAGTCCAAAATAATAATCCTGGAGATAATAGAGGAGCTCGATGAGCTATCTACTTACAATGGTGGGGTCACAACTGCTCCCAGCGAAAGGCGACTATTTCTCGGGCAATCCCCCAGATACGTAACTTATGGTACGAGAACTGATTACGCATAAAGTCATCACCTCGAAATGAACCGACAATACTCCATATCCTTTACCCCGCAGAATGGTGCTGTTTAAACCCTGAGGTGATATCACCAGATGGCTTGTAACATATACTGCATGAAGATGACAAATATCCGATATTGGAGAGCAATCCTCAAAGTTATGCTCTAGCAAACCGTCTTATATTTGGTGATCCTGGCTATAAACATACTATTTTATTAGGAAGTCACCGCTCTAGAATGCGACGCAACGATAACAAGGAAACATACGTTCCCCCTTCAAGTTGGCCCAGCATAAACGTCTTCTGAAGGACTTCTAAGTGAGGACGACGATAAGGCGAAGCTCAACAAAGTCCAGAATCAATTATGCTAAGCAAAATGATTCATCGACAATCACCTCACCAAAACCTTATCACTACCACCTTGATAAGCCAGTACGGCTAGGTATATCGATGAATCGACAGGAGGATTTCCGTATCTGCCACCTCATTCCAAATGGTAGAAGAAATCTACACTTAGCACAATTGTACAATAAAGACAACAACGGAACACTAGGAGGATTCAAGAATGAGGCCGCACTCCTTTCCTCTTCCATCCCGTTTCAAAGAAATTAATGGTAACTTGATAGGACGATTTTTTCCGAACTTTCGAATACACTGAAATAAACCATCACCGATACACATAACGTCAAAACATCATTTGCTTCTTGACTATGTATACAGTTCTATTTCCGATGACTAAAACGAAAATGTCTATAGACCCCAAAGAAAATGAAGGTGGGCATTCCGGGTCTACTTATCTTTCACTAATTTAACGTTACTGCAGATATTGAGACGAATCACCTAAAATAAAGATCGGTAACACTGAAAAAAGCAACGATCAAGACCTAAGCAACGAAACAACAGTGCACGAACCCGATAAGCAACAACGATCCTCGGTTCGATGAGTCTTACAACTGGTTGCAGACTTCTTGAACACCACCATATACGCAAAACCACCTCGACACTGCGAATTCACGACTCTCTATCGACATCCATCTGCTTTTCTCCTTCTCTGCTATGGTCGTTCCGTTGTTCTTTCATGGATAACGTTATAGGCAGAATAATTACATCACCGAAAAATTCGTTATCTTCGACGCTCCTGCTTTTGCTTTCAGTCCTTGAAGAGGCGAAAAGTACTTCCATGGCACCTATTGCCTGAAAGCGAAATATTCATAGAAGCTGAATGCCGCCCTTCTCCTGCTGAATCTTTAGAATAAGTATCCCCTCTCCTTGTGATAATCTTTTTCCATCAGAGGAATTCGAAAAATGACCTATTTAGCATTTCTGGGCCAAATACTGCTCTCACACACCACTTTGACACTTCGAGTAAAAATATCCCTCCTCAATCTCAGCGAAGACTGTAAGAGCAAGCCTCCTCAAAAATCACGTGGTAATTACGTCTTAAGCACCGACGAATTCCTAGTTATAACGAGCATCAAATGACAACATTTATGACATTAGATCCCTCTCAAGCTTACAAGATGCTCTCCACCTAAAAGCCGATAAAGCAGCGCCCAATGCCTGGAAATGTCAAATGTACAGTAAAGGCGGTAAACAATACGGATTGGCTTTCTCGGGCATGCAGAGTGTCACAGTCCCTATGCTATCAATAACTGCATGCAGTAATGACATAATCGAGTCTTGACCTTGTACTACGTTGGATGTCCCACCACGAAACTTTATCCTTATGCAACCTTACGCTTCTCCAAGTGTTTTGCTTCACTGAGCCACTATCGGGCTATTCTGAGTGAAAAAAGGCTCAGAACGAACGATAAATAATGACAAAGTAACGACGAATCAAAAAGGCGGCGATACATCGGCGGCTATTTATAGCCACGAAAGTCTCGCAATGAATACAACCTTCAAACGAAAACTGTCCACTATATCATGTATCCAAACATCTCGTTAAATGTGCTATTCACTATATCTAAAGAACTGATAAAGCGATTTCGAATTCCGATTGAGAACGCAAGAGATGAGCCTCACATAGGGAAATTAAAGTAGTCACGAACCTGACGAAGAGTCTTCTGCAAACTCAGCTCACGTGCAACTGCATCGTTCAATTTTTGGAAATACTTCACCAAAGTTGGATCCACTTGTACCTCCGCATACACCTCTGCAATATTCTAGAAAATCACTGATTCTACGATAACAGTGAAGTAACTCTCACACGAAACGTTTCGTTGTTTGCAAAGATCGCTTAGAGAACGTAAATGAGGTTTGGAGAAACGAACAGATGGAAATCGCCTTAATGCCACAAAATAATGTCACACTGCTAATGGAGCAGAAATAAACAGAAATCAAAGCACACTGATGATTCATTCACTTTTCGACTTTTCGGACTACGCATATAAAATTTACACCGCGACGTTATATTCAATGCGCAGAAACACAAAAATAAGCGACTGCATCGATGCAAATCTATTTAGAGGTAATAAAGCCGTAACAACTGACAGATCTTAGTGGTGATGATCCACTGATATGGACGGTAAACGCCGCTGATGAATGAGTTTGAAAAATGAGTCCAGTTTTCGTTAGACAGCTGCTAAAAAAGATGGCCCAGTAAAATGGCAAGTAGGCGATGACGAGCAGGGAGGTAGAGGAGGAGAGAGAGAAAGACCAACCGAAGAGTGTGCTAGCGACGATGGAGAGTGTTGTGAAATAGTTCGACCTAAATAAGTAGCGGCTAAGGAATACTAGTATCGGGCGAATTGTCTCCGCATCACGTCCTGCAAGCGAAAATGGCAACGCTTTGCGTCCGTATATCTGAAAATTGACGCGATCCGTAGATAGTGACTTGTGCGAAATCAGCCAACCACATCCACGATCAGCACATGCTGAACCATATCGCTATCTAGCTAAACCTCAAATGAAAAGAACCTGTGATCCATAAGTGCATGAGTAAAAACTGTTAGACGCCGAAAATCTTTGTACAGCCAGACTGGAAAGTCGAGTTGCCCCTTCTCCTCAATCGGTGATAATGAGAAAATAGTAACCTATGGTATATATATCCTTATCGTTTCAAACGGCTAATGGTCATTTCAGAGCGCACCAATAAAGATGACCTTCGAAATTTGATCCCAAAAATAGAGTATCCTTCCGATCTAATGCTCGGAAGTTCACGACAACTAAGAAATCGCTATTCCTTTACTTCAACCTTTGATCCCCCTTCCTCTGTTCAAACCGCTTCTTTCTTGCGTGAAATACACAAGAGACTTTGAACGAACAATCATCAAAATAATTAATTCTATGCCAATGTTTCCAACTTGTTCGTCAAGCAAAAAACGATTAATTCCATCACCTCTGAGTGAAAACTTTTCCCACTTCAAATTAGATAAAACAGAAGATTAATATGTCGGCAGATTCCTTTATAATCTCACTGCATTAACTCTAAAAATGAAAAAGATTTCAAATGAAATGATTTCCAAGCTAATATATTCGTTCGACCGAAACGTTAAGGCCATTTAGCGGTTAAAGAATTGACTTCTGCGACCTTTACATGCGCGAAAATCGAAGCGAATAAGATTCCCGAATCGCCTCCAGTTATTAAAATGCAAAATTACCTCCATGAAGGCGGCGACCACCAAATCGGGACTATTCTCCCAATAATGTCGATTGCGGAAGAGAACATCAACTGCCTTCCAGTGTTTGTATTGACGTAGCAAAATATCGATTCGACCGAGATGAAGCTGAAAGCATTGTCCGCTTTCCAAATAGACACTGTTGTTTTGGTTCATCGAAAGAGAGGAAATATTTTGCATATTCCGTGGTAAATTTTCAAGCAGAGTCGATATCGGGAAAAAGCTGTGCTCAAATGAAAACCGAAACGGAGATCTTCATTCTCTTGGTGAACCTCTAACCAACTAGACTGCCGTATACATGATGGCCTCCGTTGAATCAATGTGAATTTGCGATCACAAGAGCGGAATTAAACAATGTGAAGAAAAGGGGACGTTTCAGGAGATAACCTGGTCTAGAAACAATGCCTTTGAATAAGGAACCTAATTTGGAGCAGAGAAAATCACTTAGAACTATGCTCCAACTGCCCCTAACATCAACATCACTGATAATCGGAGATAATTGCAGTAGTGAATTAAGCGTAACGCAACCTCTAAGGAGTAAATTATGGACACTTTTAGCGCAAGAAAAGGGAAGAAAATATTTGTTCGGGTTCGAACTCTTTGTTTCCAAGAAAGAATTGGTTCTACTATCTTAATTATAATTCATATCAGCAGATCATTGGGTTATGAGATAAGAGCGATTCGGTTTATTGATTTTGCCAACGAAAATTCCTACCTTCGGAGCTAATGGTGCAGTAATGTCCACTCCGTATTTCAAACCACCTCTCTGCCGTTGTTCTGGAGCTGGAGGTGCCATCGGTATCCTAAGCAAAAGAGCACATATAACTAATATTCTATATAAGAAACTAGGCACTGCAAATTTTCAGCAAAACAAAACATTCATCTATGCTCGCAAGCATTGAGGGAAGAGAACCGCTTTTTTCGTTGAGAAATATGTAATGAAATGCCCATTTACATCAAACAACTATGAATTTCACCGATGCAAAGAAAAACATTCATCTCCGGACCGGACCACGATTAACTCTCATTCGTTATAATAGACGATATTCGACAAAAGAAAAATCGATCACTTCGGAACGAGAGGAGAACATTTGAAAAGAAGTGTACGACGTACTTCATTGAATATTCCAGTCCAGCACCAACGGCCTTCGCCTCCCTAAGCGTTTGTTCATGTTTGCCCGATACATCGCGTCGGAAAATCGCCAAAAGATTACCCATTCCAACAGCCATACACTGATCATCTCCAGAAATCGCCAACGTATAAACCTGAAAACTCATATTCAAACTGCGTCATACTGTCCGGCGCCGGCGGTCTTAAGAGGGAGAAGGTTGAGTGATGTTTGCAGCAACGAGTGTCTCATAGCGACCAGTAAATGCACACACCTCAAACCTAAGCCTGCTACAGCTGACGATGCCAAGCGTTTCACTCGCTGCCGCTAATCCCAACTTCCACCGCATTGTAATTTGAAGATCAACACAGACATATGAAGAAACAAAGGTGACCATCATGCAGTCCACTGAAAATGCACCATCCCAACGCATACAAGCAACCACCTTTCAAAGCTGTAGCCTCCTATTACTATGTGGCACAAACCTGCCGTCTAGTAAGCTCTTTGCATTTAATCACTACCTTGCATAGACGATAAAACATCACTTGCTGCATTTGTTATTTCAGGCTTCCCATGTCTCTATCTCTCCCTCCTTTCTTTACAGCACTGGCAATAAAAAGACATGTAAACTAAAAACAAAAAGGACAAGACGAAATCCCAATTTTCAAGAATTTCAAGAAATAAGGTTAATCGAACGCCCAACAAATGCAATTCCATGCAATTCTGAGGGTCGAATAAACTTTCATGTCGAAAAACTGAGAAGAAAATGAC
Source organism: Parascaris univalens (assembly GCA_037576465.1). Lineage (NCBI taxonomy): Eukaryota > Metazoa > Nematoda > Chromadorea > Rhabditida > Ascarididae > Parascaris > Parascaris univalens. The sequence goes on from CM075173.1 coordinate 31,321,167, forward strand.
GTGTGAAAACTTCAGATTCCGCAAATCCGAATAAAAATTCACCCAAATTTGTGGTGGATATGTTAAATTTTGCTCGGCTCCAACGGTATAGCGTTGCACTAGGTACTAGGGATGTTAGCCTTTTCCTAGTTTCCTTTCTGAAGAGTAGCGATAACGAAACAAAGGTTAATACCTGAATAGAACCAATTTTTAGGTGATAGCCGTCTGCAACGAATGACGGAATAATTTGGGAGTGGAAACTGGTTTCCAAAACACGTTAAAATTTGATGTTACACACCACTACTTCAACACGGGTTAATAATGACACATCGCACTAATTACACAGATGCAAACATAACGGTGATACAGGAAACCGCACTCATATTATTACAGCCCATCTGACTGCCAACGGTATACTCATTACCGCTATAACCTTCTCGATCGTCCCACCGTTAACCAATTATTCGGCTTAACACTAAATCCAGGGATGAGTAGTTTAGTAGTCACAAATACCTGCCCGTATCCATCCTCACCACTGAATAAGAAAAGCCACACTGCTCCATTATCAATGATAGAAATCAACACACCGGTGCAGGTACAGACAGCGAATGAACAACTGCATAACTGGCACCATCTATTCGGAAAATGTTTATCCTCTTATCGAGACCACCAGAGAGAAGACGAGTTCCATTTGTTGCCAAGCACATACAAGTCACCTATAAGAACAATTTAGTGGCGTTACTGCGCAAGAAAAGTGTTCATGAACCAAGAACACGTTAACATTAGCGTAACATCATTTCGATAGAACACCTCTCGACCATTAATTCGATAGCGGACTCAACGATGTTAACTGCTACACCTATTAAACCTCTAACGCCTTGGCGCTGACCTCTACATCTGTTAATCCTTAAGTCAACTATGCTACAAACTTCAAACGTCCCGTATTCAGTTCCATCCACAGGTGAACATAATGTTCATACAACCTAATGCTTTAATCTTCAATATCAGTAGGCAGTAATAGAACCTCGAGTTACTGCACTCCCAAAATAAAGTGTAATCCTACGGCGACTTGTTGCAATCCAACAATCGGTGATGTTGGAATAGTGCCGATACACTATAAATTTGAGGATTTCTAATGAATATCTTAAATGATAAGGCAAACTTTGTGGAAATTCAATGCTGGTTTGAACGATACGATTCAACTGACCGATTTCAATGATAAGCAAAAAAATGAACTACTGAAATCTGCGGCACCACTGATTAAATCCCTCTGAAATACAGCATTAAGACAAACTGCTTCTCTAAAGAGAAACTCTCTTGTAAAATATTTTAATAGTTCATAAAGAATGAGTCACCGATTTGTGATGATTCTGTAATGTGCACAACAAACGACCGCCCGAAGCGATATCCCACAGCTTGATGGTCGTCCCTCCAGCCGTTGCCAATACTGCGTCACCTCTTAGCAGAACAACGGCCTCGATAGGGGCGTCATGGTCGATACACACCAACGGCTCGTTACCTTCCTCTCTCGTATCCCACACCTTCGCCTGATGATCGTACGAACCTACAAGCAAAACCTTCAATAAAAAATAGGCAATTATACGAAACTGACAGGAGTGAGTAAAAAGAAAGCTGGCCCATTTTATCACTCTCACCATATAATTTGCATACCGCTTTCCGATGATATGAGCGGAAAAATTGCACAGCTCATCAATTCACACTTCCTAAATCTGCACTGCAATTTCTTATAATCCGAGAACAAAAATATCTGGAACACTCTGCCAATGACCCCCACCTTCGTTTAGTGTTTCTTTCTAGTCACATTCCACACTAGATTAGTCGTCGGCATCCACCAACCATAAAACCCCATCACCCTTGGCCCGACATCTCTCTCCCCTACCCCTCTCCCAAGAAACGAAAGCGGATAAATATTACCGCTAACGAAAATATGTTCGCTTATTTCAGATGCCGTTCCGCAGCGAATGCGATCCTTGTGTGCTCCTTCAATTACACGTAAAGGGACCGACTTCGTTTCACTTATGTCGAATAATTTGATTGATCCATCATCTGCCATCGTAATGATGCACTTTCCAGAGCATGAAAACAACGCCTATAAATATCACGGTCGCATTAAAGAAGAACTCCACCGCCAATTTATGAATTAATTCTACAGCACGAGACATAAGAACGAGAGAGCAGAAGAGAAGAAAGAGGTGGGATAAGGAAGGGTATGGAGGCTTCAACGACCACTTGAAAAAGTGTACGATTTCTCTCTCTTTCACTTGACAGATCCCCTCTCTGATGAGCATGCCTCTCACCTATTTCACCTTCCTCCGTCTCAGACAGCAGTTTAGAATAACCAGTTTCGATGATATAATCATAATATTTTACATGCTGGCCGGTAGAACTCAAATTCCTTTTCATTTTCACTGTAAGTCACTTCTGATTACATCGTCGATAAGCAATTGCGATCGATGTAACGCTTCATAAAATAATCTCAACCAGTATATTGCCTAAAAATGACCACAAAATTGCATCATAACTTAACTGCCCCAATCATCAAACCGTATCTCTGCATAAACAATATTCCCCACTGCATATATCACAACCGATATCAGTTGAAAGCTTATTTTGTAACTGAAATATATTATATTAAGAAAGAATATGTTAGCCGCAACGTTATGAAACAATGAAACCTTCGTAAAACCCACAAAGAGCGAGGGAATAGACGATAATTTATGCAACTTGCCTTATGCACCGGTGAAGAATGAGCCTTATAAATACGCAATGGCGCTTTCAGTGCACCTCCCGCAGAACCTTGCCTCTGCACATCGAAGAGTCGAACTTTTCCCTCATGACCACCAACAGCTGTTTGAAAAAAAGAGTAGGCCATCATGGATTGCTTCATTTCCCATTTATGCTCACCGTGCATCTCATATACTATCCCGCTTAAGAACTGCATCTGCTATCTTTAAATCCTGCAGAATACATCAATAGTCATTGAAGACATCAGCAGTAATCTTTTATTTAATTCGACCCACAAGAATATATATTCCTTAAATTCACACTGTATTTCACCATCAAAAGAGCAACAAATAGAGCTCCTCACCGCCACAATACTTCAACTAAATGTCGACATAATCCCATAGCGCTACGCAGAGCATATCATCAATAAGGCATGTGACGAAAAACTCAAATAATAAACACACCAAGAAGCCTGCCATCGCGTCGAAATGTCGCTCCAAATACAGCCTCCTTGAAACGAGTATATCTACTTATCGGTTCACATATCAATGTGTCGAAAATTGATAACTGAAATGAAACCAACTTCAAAGTAACGTCGGTAATCTGTCATCGGCTCTTATCCACCAGCGATGTCGAATGAATTATTAAATGATGGAAAATATCCCACTCAAATCGATGATGGCTTGCCGACTCATGCTCAAGATGTTCGACGATACACATTGAAAAGACTGAAAGACCTGCTTCTATCATCGTATCTTTCATGCCTCACCCACCCCTCCCTCTTGCCTCTCTGCAATCAATTTGAGTCAATGTAACAATTACCCATTTAGATTAGACGAGACGAACACAAACTGTACCATAAAAATTTAGATGTCCCAAAGCTGTAATGCAGAGTCTTCCCTGCAAGGCAGCGAGAAGCCCAGGATGTTAAGATGATACGTGAGAATGGAAGAGGAAAACGCTGAGTACCGGGGAGGAGGGCAATAGGGCCACATCGACTATACTCATGCATACATTCAAACATGGAGTTCATCCATCTTTCACAACCATCCAAAATGTGCACGTAATATGTACTCATATTCCAAATGTGATGAACATACCCTCACTGATGATGTGCTCGCCACGTAATAGGGTTCCCGTGGTGCGAAACTCGTCGACGTCATATTACCAGGCTCTTGAAATATCGCCAATTGCTTGAAAAAGGACAAAATTGCCATTCTCTTGACACTACACATAGGAATTAAGGATATGCAATGCAAATTGCAATCTGAAACGCCTATAGAAGTGCCCTTCGCTTAGCATATAGACTGCAAACATTAAGCCTCATTCTAAATTACCTCACTCTCATAGCCAATATAACATTAATATCCACTAGCAAGGATTTAACCCCTTATATGGGAAGCCTTTAGATAATCTTTTTCTGGATTTCCGGAAAGAATCCAACACTCCAGCTAAAATAGTTAGAAAAAACGCAATATCACCAACGACGCTCCACTAAAGAATTCATCAAGCATCCAGAATCATTAATTTGACGACGCTCTCTGCAAATCGCTCAATATCAATTCCTCCTCGGACATCTCAATTCGTTCTTCCAGTACTTCAGCAAGCAAATTCACCATCATCTCGCAGTTTTTTCAGCATCGACACTAATTTCTCACTCATAACGAAGTATTCCCCATCTCGATTGAGCAAAGACTTCAAATAAACCGACGAAGAGACGCCTAACTGGACCGATCCGCTTCAACAACATCTCATAGTAATCCAAAAATTCCGATAGCGTTTAACCCGAATGCAACAACCTTCATTCGCTTCCAATAGAGAACATCCTCGGACAATTGCTTCTCATGTTTGCCACTTCGAAGACGCGGTAAACGTCTATATGGTTGTGCCATATCCACTCCTATAATTTCCACAACATCGATTAATCTCTCTCATAAAAAATCAAACAGCGACGCAATTCACATCCTCCAATTTCTCCGTCCCATCAGAAAGAACGTTCAAATGTCATTGCTGCTAGATGAGATCTGATAGAAAGAGAACTCTCAAATGCAATTCTTAATGAGAAATCGCCAGAAATACTCACCTCCATATGAAATATACTTGAAAATTCTTCAAAACTCGATACCTGATCAAATCAAGACATCCTCCGAATTGCATTACATCAACTCCTCAAATATTCAACGAAATTCACCTCAATGAAGCTGATCTCAGAGTAGAAAAACAGCTATAAAGGCTTTGTTCAACCGGAAAGACACTAAGATACATTATCTGCTCGATCACCGCCCCCAATTCTCTCTATTGCACCGCGAAAGATACTTTCTATGCCAGAGAGGCGTCACCCAATATCTCCTCAATCTTTCACCACCTCACTGAGAAAACTTTCACGACTGAAGGGAGAAATATGAAAGACCTGGTATTTACCCTTAGGCAATCTTCAATATCTATAAGATAAACACTTCGTCGACGTCTACTGAGTGCAAATATTGCAAACCGGACAACAAGGATATTATTAGTGGAAAAAATAGAAACCAAAAATGCAAAAAGAGAGATAAAAATCGTTGAAACGATTATATAAAGCCGAACAAATTCCATCAATAATGTATTATTTCTGAGGGAAATCAACGAATGCTCAACGGCTAATTGCACAAATTGCGAACAACGTCCATAGATACGATGGCACTTCTATTGTACTCTACAAGGGTAGGCTAACATTTCCACAATATACCCTCAATGAGTTAGCCTCTATAAGCAAAGCCCCCCAATAAAGAAGCATTTTCACATAAGCGGCCATCGAGATGGAACTCTTTAACATAGTTTAAAATATTCCACCTTCAGAACAAAAATAGAAAATAACAAATAAAACAAGTTCGAGGAAAGCATAATTGAGGATTGGCAAGCAATTCAAGTGGCGCAAATGACCGCAAGACCGCCACCATTCCTCTCTCGCAGCCAAGCAACGAGCTGTGTAAATGTCCCCTTCGAAGTTCCCCAAAATAAAACTCTCTCCCCTCCTGAAGTATCAACGAATTCCATCTCCTGGATCGCGTTCATCCCTCCCCTCTCCTCTTAATCGTTTCTGCTCCACATAGGCGGTGTGAATCGACGGAAACGAGCCATTCAGCTGGTCTAATTACGCTCTATAAGTACTAAAGACACATAGCTATGTGCATGTGAAAAACAAAGAAGTTCCACCAAAATAAGACACTTGAGAGGAGGATAATCTCTAAATCTCCGAACCTCGTCTCAGCCAATCCGATGATAGTTCTATTCAATGTTAGAGTTTGACTATTAGCTTAACAAGCATTGTAAACAATAATAACAATAGTACACTTTCAGGAAACCAAGTAATCTTCACGGACACAGATGAGACGACATATCAAGTGGCGGTCGATTCGAGCAAAGCCAATGCCTTCGCCTCATTATGAAGAACTCCGTTTTCTTCTTTCTTTCTCTTATTTTTATGTCCCATTTTCTTCTTAGTTATCCCCTTCTCATCGCCTTCATCCTGAAAATCCTCACCACATATAATAATTTATCTTCTTATGAACTACAAACAGGCGAATTCTAATTCCATTATAAATTCATCTAACTATTCAATAAGAAGCAACCTCGGCAAACGACCATCAAGCGCCTCAGGCACTAAACGACTTCGCCAACCGATCCATCAACAACTTAGCTTCCCATTACTTTCAGTGGGCAGATCGAGAAAATATAACCGACTATGCACTTCGGATTCAGAACATCAATCGTCTGAGAATTTCTTTACTGCTATTAATTGGTGACAGCTGATTTGGGAGCAATAACAACAAGCATACAAGCATATTCACATACGCGATACCTTCGCATACCTCCGCATAGTTTCAGTTTGCATTTGCCGTCATTTCCTCTATTCGAGAACTTCGAACGATATTCATACAAAGGAAATTTCAACTCAGAACACAATCCATAGAATAAGTCCAAAGATCGCCTAAGCGAAACGCTACGACAGAATACATCCTTTCCATGACGGAAACCTGTCGTTAAAAGAACCTTCACTGTTTATCTTCTCTCTCATAATTGCGCATCGAAATGCATCGACAGCTGTCTACATTAAGTGCATTCATATGCTTAAACTCAGAACAATCCAAAGGAAAAAGCAAACCTCCGAAGATCTCTTGATTTCGTTCCAGAACGCATCATATTTCTTCGGTTTATCTGGATCGGGCAACCACGACAGATCATCGTGCTCTGATTCTGATCCGCCTTCACCCAAATCCAAAACGGCGCCGCTCTCATCACGCGCTTTTTTTCGTCCCTCCACTTTCTTCTTTAGTTTCGCTTTTCTCTCCTGAAAGCCACGACCGGCAATCGTATAAACAAATCAAGATTACCTGGAGGGCAAACCTTAGAAAACTTTCAAAACATGAGTTGTTGAGGTGTGCACAGCTAGATGGCATTTCATCGAAACGATAGCTTATACGTACAAAAGAGTGTTCAACGCATTTCCATACCCAAGGGAAGTCTCTATTTTCCTCATGACTCCTTCACTTCTCCTTTTAATCCACCTTCGACTTCTGTTTCCTTCATAACTCCACTCTCATATCTCCTAAATTTTCTCATCTTTCCTCTGCTGAGTCAACTGAGATGCACAACGTAATCGCATATCCTCTCCTGATTCTGGCAAATTACGCAATATTGGGCGGCCCAACTTGCAAAAAATCCGAGGATTTTTGACTTTCTTTAGGCTTGGCTGTCTGTTAATTTAAATATCGGCCAGTAACCAGGGTAGATTACTTGTTAATGGCTGTTGACCCAACTATCCCTCCATGAACCGTGAAAGAGCAGTTATTTCTCAACATGTGCGAGACATGAGAACGAAATCTATGAAAAACATCTTCCCATATTGCCTTTCCTAATTAATAGGCATCAGATCTAATGAGCACAACTTTCTTATTTGCCACAAAGAGAGAGAGAGAGAGAGAAATAGAAAGACGCCTACGGAAACGATATGCAATTGTGCATCATATGAAAGATACATAGAGATAAAATGCACAGACTCACCTTTCGCAATCTGCTCATCTTCGCTCTATAAGCCGCTTTATCCAACTTATCAGCCTCGGCCATTTCCCGTTTCGCTTCCTCCAAATCAAAGCGCTCGTCACTCTCGTCCGCAGATTTCATAGGCTGCGGCATCTGCAAGAACATACTCTAGTAACTGTTAAAATGCAAACGGCAAAGGGTTTCTTCTTTAGGATGGTTCCTCAATAACATCACATCTGCCTATTATAGCTCAGGAATGTCATATAATCCTGAATTTTCGCGATGAAATGCAGTTTTAGGTAGATCTGATATCTGCCCACATTGGCAGGTATCTCCATGGAGGAATGTTAATTAACCACTTGATATCTTTTTTCATTCCACTTGATGCTTCAGCGTCGGTAGTCAGTCCTCATATTAAATGCTTCACCAGAATAATTATATTTAAAGAATTCAAAACCGTCCTCAACCTAGACAACTAGGAGAACGCATAAAATCAGATACTCAAACGGCAAATCATACCCTGCAACTTAGACCCAACATCGTCTAAATGGTGTAGAGCCTGATGTGTTTTCCGGTTGTTCTACCACTAATACGGGAAACGAATATCACAGTTTCGCTAAGGAATACTGAAAAACATACAGCAATCTCGTGACCATCTTCGTCGAAAACTTTCCTCACATTTGATTTGATACCTTTCTTGAGGAGCTTCTTCGCCAAAGTGCTCCTCAACAACACTTTCTCACGTCTCTTCGTTTGTCGCTTCGACGGAGACGTTCCTTCTGCCTGAAAACACTCGACGCGGAGTCGATCCGCTTTCACATCGCATCAATCCAATTTGGAAGCCGATATAACGTCCTATTAAGAGTGAAATTTCTAGATAACTCGTACGGACAAACAGAACAGAAAGTCATTTCTGCACGTTAGCCCGACGAAATGAAAGTTTTTCTGCTTTAGTCGACTTTTCATAAACGTATACTCTCGTACTGAGGAGATGTCAAAACCGTTTCAACTAAGGAGAGCGGTACATTATAGGATTCAAATTTTTCCTACAGCTACAATGAGAAATGTTTCATTATCTGCAAAAATTGCTCACTTTCATTGGGTTTTTCCATCTTTTCACCTCTTCAAGGAATATAGGAAAATGAGAATCGCCACATTTTACAATTCCATATATGAAAAATATGAAAACTTTATCTATGCTCACTCCGAGAGGATTATACTCAGAAAGATAAATGGGCCGCTTCAAAGAATTCACTCTGGAGAAGTCGATACTTCTTAACACTAGAGCAGAAATGTGCTTACATCTTGATTATCCAAAACATGGAAAACATCCTTGTGAACGACTCTCAAGAGATCGTCGCTTTCTCCCTCATCATTCCCATCGCCCACATCCGCAGTAACGAGTTGGCCCCCTGACTCGTGCCCTATTATTTCTTCGCTCACTTCAAAGTCAACTTCATTCGTCGGATCGTTGACCTTATAATCGCACTCTCCATCTCTCTCGATCATTTTGAGATGTGCCTGAATCGAGTGGATAACCTCAAATAGCAGAAATATTGCCTAATTGCATAAACCGCTGTTCTGCATAAATACGAAATCATGAATATTAGATAATACACAGATGCAGTTTAAGTGCCTCATCCAGCGTCCTTCTTTATCGCCTCTAAGCTTCACGTTATTTGAAATAACAATAATTCACAAACCAGCTGTCTCCTCAAACCTAAATCCGAGTGAAACAAGCTGCGATACCTACTCGTTTTCATTACTGCGAGCCCTACTTCGAGTAATGGAATTCAGGAATTCATATAACTCTAAATAAATGGACAATGAACCACAAAAAAGGACTCTGACTTCATTGCTGTCAGCAACTACTGCTTCACTGGACGAGCCCACTAGAAAATCGGAATCACGGCTCCGGAAAAACGACGAAATTTCCCGGTGCTCTGAGTTATATTTCTAAAAAGAAGCAAATCCGGGACTCAAAAAAACCTGAATTATGGTGAATTCTGGACTGTATGCTGCGATCCTTGAAGGCGATTTCAAAGATGGAATCAAATCAGACATTTTTTACACCCCACCTTACACTCTGAACGGAATCATCGGCTACTTCTTTACTTTCTAGATTCGAAAATATGAAAACGACAGGTGGAGAAGTTGCTTAACAACTCACATTAGCGTTCGCATTTTTAGCAGACGCTAAAACCATTTCCAATAGCTCCTTTGCACTTTTCTCTCGTTGTATTTTTGGTGCTGCGCTTCTTTTATCCAAATTCCCCTTCGCTGCTGCCCTCGCCAGGAAGCGAACACGTGGCACAACTACCAATCCATAGGACCTAAAATGGAATATCCCAGTCACCTCAGAAACCAGTCCAACATAAGAAAGACCGATGTAAACATGTGACAACGGCAGCTTACACTTCAAGCCCCACATGTGCTAAAGGAGAAAGCCGCATTTACGACGAATCTTAACTTAAATTTAAATTATAGTGCACAGGTACCAATCACTAAATGAAGTACATTAAAAGCTCATTTATGAATCTATCGGAACTGATCTAATGTAAAACTGCTTCTCAACATCCAGCCTGAATTTATTGATACTACGTATGACCTTTCGGACGGATCAACGATTCAGAACTGTTCAATGTACATGTTCGATCATCCAGCCAAACTCCAAGTGGCACCGTAAAAATGGTTGCGATCCTTGAAGGCGATTTCAAAGATGGAATCAAATCAGACATTTTTTACACCTCACCTCACACTCTGAAAGGAATCATCGGCTACTTCTTTACTTTCTAGATTCGAAAATATGAAAACGACAGGTGGAGAAGTTGCTTAACAACTCACATTAGCGTTCGCATTTTTAGCAGAAGCTAGAACCATTTCCAATAGCTCCTTTGCACTTTTCTCTCGTTGTATTTTTGGTGCTGCGCTTCTTTTATCCAAATTCCCCTTCGCTGCTGCCCTCGCCAGGAAGCGAACACGTGGCACAACTACCAATCCATAGGACCTAAAATGGAATATCCCAGTCACCTCAGAAACCAGTCCAACATAAGAAAGACCGATGTAAACATGTGACAACGGCAGCTTACATTTCAAGCCCCACATGTGCTAAAGGAGAAAGCCGCACTTATGACGAATCTTAACTTAAATTTAAATTATAGTGCACAGGTACCAATCACTAAATGAAGTACATTAAAAGCTCATTTATGAATCTATCGGAACTGATCTAATGTAAAACTGCTTCTCAACATCCAGCCTGAATTTATTGATACTACGTATGACCTTTCGGACGGATCAACGATTCAGAACTGTTCAATGTACATGTTCGATCATCCAGTCCCACCATTGGGGGGAATGGACGATCAAACATGAGGTCTAGAATATGAAACAAGTGAGAGGCACCACCTCCAATTCTATATAGTGAAAAGATAGAAAATGGAACCTGATAAAAACTCTCAAACATCAAATGCTTGTGAGAGCATTAACGGTAAGAATTTGAAAATATTGTGGCTGGCTACTGAAAAAACTTCCTTTTTAAATAAAACCGAAGCATTTTACAGCTACTCTCTGGAAATTCGCGAGCCGCAACTTCCGGATCCTTAAGTCACGGTGGAAAGTGTAGGATAATTATCTTCATGCTTATTCAAGAGGACAATGCAACGACGCCATGACCAAAGCAAGTGGAAAGTGCTAGGTTGATTGTCACAATATGTGGCCCGTATTCTGCCCATTTGACCAACTGGATTCATAAACCACTAGCGAAAATTACATATGCCTTTATAGTTTCAGTGGTTGGACTACCTAACCCAAATCTATGAGAGCTCTTTTCTATGTGACCCCTAACGTGACAGCCGAAAGACACACAGACTCAATGAAGTGACGTTGTGAATCCGCTTCTGTAAAAGAAACAAATTTGGGGAACCCATAATCGAGGAGATGCAGTGATTTGCTCATTTTACTGCAATGAAATATGCGTCCCGTCCACCGTCACTTCAAATTCAGAAAAGGACGACAGCAGAGGTCATGAACCCCGTCACTATGACATACATCATCGTCACCTCAATTCGGCGCTCAACTTTGAAATAAACGAGGATATTTTCAGATGTAGGAAACTCGCACATATTTCACTTCACTGCCGATATGACGACGGTGCAATCGATTGAGTATAAAGACATCAGATCGCCTCTTCACTATTTGCTAGCAGATTATCGGATGAGTTGCTCGCAGACACGTTTATTGTGCCATTTTCTTCAGAGCGCCTTCCCATTTGCTTTCCAACCCTAACTGATTAATCTGAGGAGGACGACTTGAAAGGAAGAGAAATCGAACGAAGGAGACAGAATCTAAAAAAAATTTCTCATATACATTATATATTACTTACTTCCTATATAATATTTATCCATATATTCGGTGAAAATGAACCATAGAAAGAGTGAGAAAAAAAACGAACTCAGCGAGTGCTTTGCAATCGATAGAGTGCACATCGAATACATCCTTATTAGCCATGAGATATATCGATCGGATATACGCCACAAAGCTCTGCAAAGACAATTGCTCCCTTCAACGTTCATCTCCCTTCACGAATCGAAACCAATCCGAATTTTCTTCAAATCAATGCAATAAACTCGAATATGAGTCATTCAATATGAGTGAATTATTACATACGAAAATAGCGAACCTAAACCTCGAGAATTATTCAACACCTTTATGAGACATTAAATGAAGCAAATCGGCAAAATGCCATTGAATCGATAACCTTCGAAGATCAAACAAATATGCTCAATCATAGAAGCGGAAGGAAATTGCGATCTAGAATTCTTCGACCTCACCTTTTCACTCAATGCTTTATTGTTCTATAGTTAAGGATGCAAAAACTAGCGTACTCTCTGAGCGAATTCCTTCAGAGTGGGGAACTGCGCGATCGTTGACTGCAACTTCTTTCGTATATCGAGCATTTGCCTCTGATCAACCCTGGAATCTGCATTTTCGTTAACGTTGAAAGAGTATTTCCTCACCGCTGTACGTTCCGCACAATCGTTCTCAGCAACCGGCGATCCTTGCCTCTCAATGCCTCATTAATTCATATTCCCAAAGAACACTAGACTACAACAGATCCCATAAGTCCTTTCAACCCCTGAAGGCAATTCGACCGCATTCAGCGAAAACATCATTCAACATCCTTAGGGTGCAATTGGCCTAACAAATTCCAACCAACTGCTTCAACGAAACCAAACATATAATGGTATGAAGAGGTTCTTCTACCCCAATATGCCGAAGCTGCAGTTAGATACCGTCAGGGAGTCTAGGGATTGGCGGAAGGTAGTAATAGATCTACCACTTTCTTCAGGATCACAGTGCGATGTCCAGCAATGAGACTTAGTATTAAGGAAAATTAGGCACTTAGATATGTGTGCATTATTGGCATGTTCCGGCTCTGTGTAAGTAGAACCCACCTTGTTATGAGGTGTATAACGAAGTGGAGGGCTCTAAACCGAACAGCTGAATAGATGTGGAGATGAACTACTGTCATCGAGTGGTTTCCTTACAGTCCCTTCTCTATACGGGTTCTCCGCAAATTCCAAGTAGGATGATTATTCATTAAGCTATCTCTTCTATTACCGCGTCTCGCCTAAACCCCTCCTCCTTTATTTATCATGGAAGACATGTGGCATGTACTTACTTTATATCGGCCCACTGGATGAGCTAAACTATCCACTTTCACGAGAATAAAGAGAAGCTAGTAAGATTCCAAATTTGCTCCAGCGAAGATATATGTGGCGCAAATGTCCGCCATAAATGCTCATCATGCAAAATATGATAGGCAATAGAATGCCATCGAGAATTACGACATTTAGCAACCGCTTCAGATTAGACACAGCCTCGTATAAAACATAGTACTAAATATATTATATTGCTCCAAAGAAAACCTCTGCGAGGCGATGTGCAAACTGGAATCACTTCTCTAGAAAAGCCCTAAAGGCAATAGGAGGAGTGTGTATGCATTCAAAAATATAGCTCAGAGGTACACCTTACAGAGATAAGTGAATTAAATTGCAAACTTAAGATCTACGATAGAAAGGATGGATTGTTTCAAAGCAAACTTCCCTCAAACGCATATAAGATGACGATGAAACAGAATGCCTTGACGAGAAGAGTGGACTCTAGCCGAATTAATCGAAGAGTGCAAAATAAATCAACCTTATTTTAGAGATCGGTATATTCTTGGCGGTGAGGCAAGCCACCATGGCTTCTTCTTGGCTCGGTGTCAATACAAGAATGCCCTCTCCTTTCGCATCCATCCGTGCCGTACGACCAACTCTATAATCCCAGATGATCACAACTATACCACTGATAGAGTGATCGTTGTCTTAAACAGAAAATACGATTCATATCATTCGTTCATCATAGGCTGTGAAACTACTGAAAGGCTCCGAGATGTCGACTCCCATCACGCTGCCTGTGTTTGAGGAATAATGTTTGAGGGTCTGATGTGCATCGCCATGATGGACGAGACAGAGCCGTCAAACTGTGAAGGATTGTGACGATCGGCATAACGGCTCACCGCTGGAATACGAAGGTAAAATGCAGCCATTAATAAATACTGCAGAACTTTTTGAATGAACTTCACTGGCCATCGTTCATCCACCATTTATTGTTAACTCACACTTGAAATCCATTTGCTATGTAATGCCATATCAAACTGGAGAACATTACGAAGGTGAACTGGCCATTAGGAGAATCGCTTGTGGAAAGGGGGCAGAGAGTACGATGCTCTTTCACTTTCTGCCGCCCACTCCCCTCCTCCCACTTCTAAGCTTCTATGAACGAAATCACGCTTACAAAATATGGTATGTGCACCTTTATGCTCGTTGGCAGAAGACAGATACCCCACTGCCCACCGATGCGAATCCCATGCTGAAACATCACAATATAACACAGGAAATAACCTATCATACATTAAATAAGTGAAAAATGCAAAATAAAGCACCCACCTGAAAAATATATATGTGCCTTGCGATCAAAGCACGCAAAACATATTACCTGTGTATGTAATCGTCGACAGTGGATGGGCAATCCAGTTGCAATACACAATCCACACGCGCAAAGTCGAGTCCACGACTCGCCACATCGGTGGCTATCATGGCGGCAGCACCCGCTTTGCGATCGAACTTGTGAAAGACGTCGAGTCGTCTCGACTGTTTCATCGTTCCCCACAATCCCATCAAAGACGTACCCGGCCGTAGATGGCATAGAGCTTCAGTCAAAAAACGTGCCTTAAAATATTTCTTTGACTTAAAGTACGTGCGAATTTCTATTACCGGACATTCAGGCGACCAAAACTTCCACAGCGGACATAAAACCGTTCACTAATCGACCACATATCAGTCTCCATATTATTTTTATAGGGTTGTTCCATTGAATGGTTCACCATAAAGATATCTATGAGAAGAAACAGCAATAAACACTGATCCAAACAAGCGGATACACTCAATGACAGGCTGCTCTGCTAGCAAAAAAACGATCTGCTAACGACCTCTTCAAGCGATTTCTCTCTATCAATGAAGGTGAGATCGGAGGTTTGTCAATCCACGAGATACCTCCAGAAACTTCTCAATCTATGAGATATTTAGCAACCGAATTTGAGTGAAATAAAAAGATTACCTGCTTGCAGCACGACACAAAGATAAGAGTCTTTTTTTTGCGATGATTTACCAAATATGACCATAATGTATTGATCTTTTCTTCATCGGTGCATACGAAATAACTCTATAAAATACATTATTCATCTATAGAATATAAAAACTAAAAGAATAGAGCTCGAAACAATACGTTTTATAGACAGTGAATCAAGGAGACGAATCAAGGACCCGCATTATACCATTATCTTTTATAACCGGGAGGGGCGGCAAATCAACGGATGCCACAATTATCCATGGTTCGTTAGCAAAAGCCCCACTCTATCCGCCGCTTTCCCACTTCCCTTTTGCACCAAAAATGTCATTAAAAGCTGAACTGCTTCTATGTCAATCTATGTTTGCCATATATCTCGAACCTACAATATACTCATGAAACATAATTATCGTTTACTGATGCCATCATCAATAATGAAACATTATAAAAATGGATTCCCAATATATCTGACAAAGTAAAGTATATTATTTCTATATATTTCACTGCACGAAATAGCAAAAAATCATATGAAAGAAGAATACAAAAATTGCGATATGCAAAATTTAAAAATGGATGCCAACTTGTTGGAGCTGCTCCGGAGTCGCTTGGGGCGCATTCTCATGTACCGAGATGTAAATCGGGTCCTTCAACGCCAGTCGTGCCAAATCATCTACATTCTTCGTCTGGGTCGCAGAAAAGAGTAATGTCTGACGTGTCGAAGGCAAATTCTCCACAATTGCATTCATCTACACATAAACAACATTGCAATTATCGTATCACAAGAATATCTGAGGTCTAATATTCCGAGATAAAATGGATTCAATTTGAATGGATGTTTTGCCCGTTTATAAGCCACTTGAAATGTTTATTGGTTTCTATGGGATCGTACTTATCGTTCGCAGATTCGACATCGCCGAAACACTGTCTCTCAATTTCTCCCCGGCCACTTGAGTCCTCTCTTTAATAATGCCTCTCTCACTATCCCCAACCTCTAGAACCATTTCTAACTTACACATCAAATTCTGATCTTTCCAACACTTAGCAGCTTAGCTGAACGGGAAAGGAACCTGCTGCTGGAAGCCAAGGTCCAGTATCCGATCCGCCTCATCGATTATCAATATCTGCAACTGTTCGCAAGAAAAGCTGACGTTCTCGTCCATGTGCTGCAGCAAACGACCCGGTGTGCACACAACGATGTTCATCGTAGCCAAGCGGTTCTTCTCGAACTCTACATCGGTCCCTTAAAGACGACAACCTTATCACCTCCCCGACAGAATCAAACCGATCAGAAGCGATAACTTCATCGAGAAGATTCCACTTCTTTATTTATGCAAAATGACTTCTCAGCCCGATAGCCATATAAAAATGCGTTTTTAGCATTTAGACGATGAACCTTCGAAGAGGTATTATAGATAATTTCTATGAAATAAGTCCTTCCTATAAAAGGATAGTGAAATAATTCGCTTAGTGATTCTGAAATAAAAATGGGAATTTGAAAGTGGGAAAGTGGGAGCTCTATCGAGAATGACGATTAATTAGCAGAAATTAACTGAAGATCGCCGCTAATCACGAAAAAACGCTTCGAATCATATAACTTATTACAAATACTGAACTGAATGACTGAGAAGAGTTTCCCTCCCCGCAGATTTCATCCGTTAGAGAACACCGATAATGCGCTGATCGGACGCAAGATCAGCTGTCGTCACAAAACTCGTTGACATCAATTTGAAACTGTATTTCCCATAGTGGTCTATACATTCCCTCATACTGTGCTTTTCCGCTTTTCAGGAAAACCTCTCTTTGAAGAGCAATAAGAGGAGAACAAATGAACGGGCACCACCTTCCTCTCCTGTCAATAGTGGAAAGAGAGGAGGGGGGTTGCTCAAAGAAGTGCATAGAGTCGATAGTGTAACCAAAGAAGAAATAAGAGTAAATCTCAAAATTTTAACTTCGCAATCATGCTCAATGAAGGAAAGAGACTACAACCTCGCGAATCCCCTTTCTTCATCAACTACAACAATCATAACATACATCTCAATGGTTATGCCTATCACTTTCATCTTCCCTCCTTTCCCGTGCCTGTTGTTATCTCCCCCCCCTCCCTCCCTATTACCGCGATCTTCATTTCCTTCCCCTACCTATCCTGAAAGACGAGACTGGGATCATTTGTTCGTTAAGGAAGCAGAACAAGGCGTTAAGGGTGGTTTAACTCGATAACTCTATAAAGCGATGCCCCTCCGTTCACCATCAAAAAACTTTCTAAAGCAACTTTTCGCACTTCGCACCTCAAAGGAAGCCACAAAATCGTTGCATATCTCGAAAATCCTCCAAACGATATATCCTCATTATCGCTGAATCTATGAAAATGGACTGAGCACGGTGATGGATATATTCAATGAGATTCTTGCAAGCACAAACAAAACGAAAGCACCAATATTGGGGGAATCAAGAGGAAGAATCTAACCTCCAATGAGAAGTGCAGCTGAGAAATTATGATGTGCACCAATTCGATTGAGAACATGGAACGTCTGATAGGCGAGTTCACGAGTGGGACTTATCACCAATGCCCCCAAACCATCCGTACTTCTCGACCAACGTTGACGCCATAAGCATTCCAACAACTGAAATCTCAGAAATTCATTTCAGCTTATAAAATTATCCTCACTGAACATTGAGATAATAGCCCAAAATTAATTAACCTATGAATATACAGCCTTCGGAAGGTTGCGTAAGATAGAAATGAGGTGACGAACTAAAAACTCGCAACCTCGAGGTTTCTTTAACCTTGGTGAACCTTGTCAGGAACCTCGAGGTTTCTTTAACTTTGGGTGAATCTTGTCAGGAACCTCGAGGTTTCTTTAACTTTGGGTGAATCTTGTCACGAACCTCGAGGTTTCCTTAACCTTGAGTGAATCTTGTCACGAACCTCGAGGTTTCTTTAACCTTGGGTGAACCTTGTCAGGAACCTCGAGGTTTCTTTAACCTTGAGTGAATCTTGTCAGGAACCTCGAGGTTTCTTTAACCTTGGGTGAACCTTGTCAGGAACCTCGAGGTTTCTTTAACCTTGAGTGAATCTTGTCAGGAACCTCGAGGTTTCTTTAACCGTGGGTGAATCTTGTCAGGAACCTCGAGGTTTCTTTAACCTTGGGTGATCTTGTCAGGAACCTCGAGGTTTCTTTAACCTTGAGTGAATCTTGTCACCAATCTCGAGGTTTCTTTAACCTTGGATGAACCTTGTCAGGAACCTCGAGGTTTCTTTAACCCTGGGTGAATCTTGTCAGGAACCTCGAGGTTTCTTTAACCTGGAGTGAATCTTGTCACGAATCTCGAGGTTTC
This sequence comes from Parascaris univalens, assembly GCA_037576465.1. NCBI lineage: Eukaryota > Metazoa > Nematoda > Chromadorea > Rhabditida > Ascarididae > Parascaris > Parascaris univalens. Next base: position 31,339,917 of record CM075173.1, read on the forward strand.
TTTAACCTTGGATGAACCTTGTCAGGAACCTCGAGGTTTCTTTAACCCTGGGTGAATCTTGTCAGAACCTCGAGGTTTCTTTAACCTGGAGTGAATCTTGTCACGAATCTCGAGGTTTCTTTAACCTTGGGTGAACCTTGTCAGGAACCTCGAGGTTTCTTTAACTGGAGTGAATCTTGTCACGGATCTCGAGGTTTCTTTAACCTTGGATGAACCTTGTCAGGAACTCGAGGTTTCTTTAACCTTGGGTGAACCTTGTCAGGAACCTCGAGGTTTCTTTAACCTTGGTGAACCTTGTCAGGATGGTTCCCACGACCAACAAAAATAAATATATGGAAATATACGAGCACTCATGAAACGAGCTGCAGTGGACAAAGAACAAAACAGTGGGGCAAATTAAATTAAAATTGTATATGCTCAGCGAACTTTATCACACGATGGATCGGTTTCCGCAATAATGCGCATGGCCGACCAACCGCTTCCATTAATGATGAGAAGATACTGAGGCTTGTTAGATATGGCCAAGTGACATTAATCATACATACCACCGTTGTATTATAAAAGTGCAGTGCTAGCTTGTCCCAGATGTCTATCAATCAGTTATATGGCCTAATTGTGCATTAGAAGACTTTCAAGCGGAAAAATTGAAGGAGACGCAAAATGAAATGAGAAATATAGAGAGATGCCGAATTTCCTCGAACTCCCAACTTACTTCAGTTTCTGCTCGAATACAAATGCCCACACGAAATGTAATTGCGACATTTGAGGACATCAACGCTCTGAACGGCGATCGGATGGAATTTCATTTCGGATATCAAACGAAGGGGTCCAAAATGTCGCATTATTAGAATAAAATGCGCCAGATTGCTATTTCCTATAGATGTCCAAATTAATTAGAATCCAGAGTAAACGAACCGGAATAAGGAGAGCAAGTGTTTTCCCACTTCCGGTTTTAGCCGCACCAACCACATCGACACCTCTCAACGAATACTGCAATGAGTCGCGTTGGATTTCTGTTGGTCTCTTGAAGTTGTTCTCCTCGAGGCCTTTTAGTGTTGCCGACGAGAGAGGGAATTGCGAAAATGATTGAAGCTTTGAGGAATCTTCCTGGAAAAATCTCATTACTCGTGGAATAAGTAGCTTCTCTATTTCGAATGGCTGGTTACCTACTAGTTCTTGGCCGATTCGCTTTGGCTGCCTTCTGTTAGGATCAAGGAGGAGAAAAATATCATACATGCCATCCAACAACGACATCCCAGCGTGCAAGGACTGCACCACTGATATCCTCAGCTCACAAAACGTACACGAACCAAGTTCAGCTGGTTGTGATTTTCCTAGGTAATCCTCACCGCATCTCGTCTCCTCCCTCTAATCCTCTCCTTTTTCACCTTCGGGGAGACTTTTCTCCGGAAAAGCACTGACTAAAAACATCAGAACTTTTATAGACCTTCCAGAAATTTTGAGGATCCACCTAAAGCATATTTCGGGAAGTCGCCACTTACTCACACCTTCGAAAGGTGAAACTAGATTACTGCCACGGTCTCACATATCTCCGCGAGGGAAATCACAAATGATCGTGACACTCCCGCAATCACAATGATGCACCTGTGCGAAACGATCGTATTTCGCGACGACACTCTCGATAGATTCCTCGTTCGCTCTCCGTCCTCGTCTAAGCGCAAGTCGACGACGTTTTCGTTCCAGGATTCTCTTGTTACGATCGAATCCCTATCGGCGTTGCTATTTTCATCGGTAAAACGTTTCATCATTGTGCGCTTCATTATGAGCCTGAACGATAGCGAGAGAAGTTGAATCTGATATCCTCTCGACGATAGAATTGAATTCCACCAGCTTAAAACGTGAAAAATGAAATCATGAGCCATGAATTCAACGATAAAATACTCTTTATCGCCGACTATAACTTCCTCAACGTTTTACCAGGAAGGTGAGAGTTCGTCGAACGAAACACCTCAACCCTACACTCTCGAATTGAACAATTTAGGGAGCATCTATGTGAATGCACTCCGCTAATTCCGTCCCGATGAACTTGACTGAGCCATATTTTCCATCACAATCCACATCTGGTTAATCAACTGAAGCACACTTTAGCTTCGAACATTGTTATTCATCAAGTTGCAGTGAGTTCTGCATCATGAGATAACAAGATATAAGGTGGAAATTCAGGCAACGACCAGCCAATACAACCTGGCCACGAATCTGAATCACTGCCCTCTCGAATTCACTCACAATTCAGGCAACGACCAGCCAATACAACCTGGCCACAAATCTGAATCACTGCCCTCTCGAATTCACTCACAATTCAGGCAGCGACCAGCCAATACAACCTGGCCACGAATCTGAATCACTGCCCTCTCGAATTCACTCACAATTCAGGCAACGACCAGCCAATACAACCTGGCCACGAATCTGAATCACTGCCCTCTCGAATTCACTCACAATTCAGGCAACGACCAGCCAATACAACCTGGCCACGAATCTGAATCACTGCCCTCTCGAATTCACTCACAATTCAGGCAACGACCAGCCAATACAACCTGGCCACGAATCTGAATCACTGCCCTCTCGAATTCACTCACAATTCAGGCAACGACCAGCCAATACAACCTGGCCACGAATCTGAATCACTGCCCTCTCGAATTCACTCACAATTCAGGCAACGACCAGCCAATACAACCTGGCCACGAATCTGAATCACTGCCCTCTCGAATTCACTCACAATTCAGGCAACGACCAGCCAATACAACCTGGCCACGAATCTGAATCACTGCCCTCTCGAATTCACTCACAATTCAGGCAACGACCAGCCAATACAACCTGGCCACGAATCTGAATCACTGCCCTCTCGAATTCACTCACAATTCAGGCAACGACCAGCCAATACAACCTGGCCACGAATCTGAATCACTGCCCTCTCGAATTCACTCACAATTCAGGCAACGACCAGCCAATACAACCTGGCCACGAATCTGAGTCACTGCCCTCTCGGATTCAGTCACTCTGATCGAGAAGGACGTTCCACAGTTTTTATGGAATTTTCTGAAACGAAAAAAAATGGAACACGAGAATCCTTGAGAGTTGTCGGTTAAATTACGGACATGGAAAAAAGAAGTAATGTGATGCCAGGACTATATCTCCTTTATGAATGGGGAAAATCGCGAACGAATCGGCCAAACTAAGGGAAAGCGTAAATCATCCCTGTCCACCCCTCTTCGCCATCAACACTTCCCAGGGAACTACTCATTTTCCTCAGGTCCTGCTTCATCTGACCTTTGCAATATAATCCTATCAAAGTTGATTTTCGCATTAGCGATCGTTAGTACTGCGGTCATTTAAAGAAGCGCTCTTTCTTCTCAATTGTTGGCGAACGATGTCGCCGAGGACTTCAAGCATTGCCTCCGATAGACTCCACGATGTGAGGGTTAGCAAATATAGAGAGTCGTCTCAACGATCGAGATGCAAATGAGTCGACAAAGGAGAGAGAAGCATTCGTTTACTCGATCCATCTCTGCAGTCTATATTTCAAAGAAAACAACAACGCCACTACAATATATGAAACAATGATCGAGTGCGTATCACATATCGCTATATGAGGCCTCTAATCGGGCGAAATGTGACGCACACTTCAGCACAGATGAAGATGGAATTCGACGGCCAATCCGGAGGCTTTAAGAAGAGATGCGACCTTCATCATTCGAACCCAAACCCTACCACTCCCCCCTATACGTCACATTAGGCTCAGTCGAAAATTAGCCCATCATCGCGTTAAACTTATAGCCTCAATATCAATGCTTCTGAAGTGGTATATCTATAAAGTAGACACACAAGATAACTAGATAATCATGCCGTTACGGCTTGTGGATTATTGCTTTTTGCATCTTGTAAAAGTGCCGCACGTCTTGCTTCTTCTTCAGCTTTCTTCGCTTTCCTTTCCGCGATATAGTCCGCAGTCTGCTTCCTGACCTCGCTCTTCAATTCCGATATCTTCCGTCCCTCTAACATCGTTTGCACTGCACTCTCCACTTTGATCGTCTCGAACTTGGTAGGAAGTTCACGAACTGCAGCCGCACTCTCGATGTGGAATTTGTTTGCTAACCGATTTAGCTCATCCTCCAATGAGCGCTCCACCTGAATAGATTCTCCACTCTTTTTCAAAGCATTACCATAAGAGTCGAACTTGTCTCTCCCTTGCCGCAATCTTCTAACTTAAGCAAAAAAAGAGAGGTTGAACGAGTTGACAGCCGTTTCCTTCTCTGCCTATATTGCCACCCACTTCCTATTATCGTTAATTACACCTCCCTATGGGCAACGTAAATGAAGAACGGTGAAATTGAATGTAACAGTTCATGACATCAGATATACAGCAATAACCTCAGGTCAATCTCTCCCCTGCCTCTTCAAAAGCGTAGAGTGGTGTCTAGATGAACGTGCTAAAAACTTGGGCACTAACATCGGCATTAGAATCGACAAATTTCCCTCCAGCAGCCTTCTGCTTCGATGCATAGTCACGAATTTTTCGAAGAAACACCGCCTGAATGAGGTCTTCCTCCTTCATTACTGCACGGGTGCTGCTGAGTGCACGCACCGATCGCGAGGCTACCGTCCGCAACATCCGACCTGAAACGTGCAAAATCACCGAAAGTTGCAGACGTCGTGAACCACACGAACCGATTAGGGGCCTTACTGCTGCTCTTCTTCCACCTCTTTCATTTATGAAGAGGGTTAATGCAATTAGGTCCGACTACACCACCTGAGGACATCGAACTGCAGCTACTCCTAAGAATCGGCTCGAATGGGATCTTTCTGACACTCACAATCACCGAATTAACCTATCAGAACACATGTGAAGTGTGTGGTGACGTTAATATCACGCCCTAACTGTGCTTAAGAACCGAGTTGACGAGAACGACCCGAACCACCTCACACGGCGTTGGCATAGAGCTTCTCCTACAGAACTCTCGGCGTTGCAAGCAGTTCGAGAACTCGAGTTCGAGAACTCAAACGTTCTCTTTGTGTCAATCCACTCGAAGGTTCTATTGCGTTCTTATTATGCCGTATTGATTCCGAATCACAATAAAGAGCCTAGTTAACAACAAGGAAACGCCAATACAGAAACTATAGGAGGTGAGCGTTCCGTCGTCGAAGTACGCAGCAGCAGCACGGCCAACATCACTCAATCTGTAGCACATGTCATGTGCCGCAACTTCTTCCGGCCTTTTCCGGCTCCGACATGAAACGGAAGTGAGTTTCGCACATTCCACACAGATGGGTCTATAGGCGCTAAATGAAGGGAGCGCGGATAATGGCTTCGAAAGGTTGATTAGTGGTGTTCGAAGTACCCCATCGACTGCGATTCAACTCCCTATCCGAAAAACCACAAATGTTTCCGGGCTCTAAAAGACGATCGTCATTGTGAGTTCCAGGATCGACTGGATCGTCGTCATTGTGAGTGAGTTCAGGATCGATTGGATCGTCACTGTGAGTTTCAGGATCGACTGGATCGTCATTATGAGTTCCAGGATCGATCGGATCGCCACTGTGAGTTCCAGGATCGATTGGATGCCGTTTGAGATTCGTCTAAATGCGGCATCGCCGTATACACCTAAGAGTAGAAAAGACTTCAAATAAACGTTAAAAGAGAGGAGGCATAGCGAAGCGTAGAAGTTAAATGTTCCCCTCACTCTAACAGAGGCACGTCTCTACCGTATCGATGTCAAAGCGCGCACAATTGCGCATTCTTTCAGTTCGCAATAGCGTTTCGCAAGTTACCCCCTCGTAGCCGGCTTCGGTGACCTACGGAATCCTCACCTTTCATCTTGAATCCCGAGGGGGTGGGGATGTTCTAGCTGTAATAACGGCGTCTCCCAGGAATGGGCAATGTTCTTAGACAAACTTTGGGGTCCTCTAAGCAGAAATAGACCGTGAAGTGGGGGGGGACGCCGATCATGGGCAATAGAGCCATTGCACTCTGATATGAGGAGGAGGGGACGGTGTCCGTGGGCCATTCGCCGTCTGAAGGTAATCCAAAGTTCCACCACCCGGAAGTGCAACTCACTGACGTCCCGAGAAGAGCGCCTCGCTTTTTGAAAGCGTTTACTTGTTCGTTTCTCTCGTGCGCTAGTGTACCTTGGCCATATCAAGCCTTCATGATGAAGAAATTGACGCTATCCACATCCTTGAGACATCCACATCCTCTTTTTGCGTTGTCAGGCTACTTCACTGTTTGGATGCGAGGTCATGCTATGAACGCAGCAAGACTTCGTGACCTCAGGAGGTTCCTCTCCGGCAGAAGTTGTCTACATCGATGTACAATATTGCATTCTAGTCGCGTTGACGGCGTCTCACGTTTCGTCTACGCAGAAGTGCATTACGACGATATCATCTCTGTATATTATTGTATGGCCTTGTATCGCTTGCTCTCAATATCCATTTTATTCGAATTGCTTTCAGCGGTTACGCGACAGTTGCGCCGCGAAGAGATAAGTACAAGAAGCATATGATAACGGGAAGAATTTTGGGTGAGTATGAATGCGAACTATTACATTAGAAGATAAAGAAAGCCAAAATAAATGGTTCAGTCATAAACCTTAAATTGTTGGCTACTTAGTATTGGACTTTTTTGTGGGGCGCAATTGTCGTGGCGTCGTTTTCGTTCCACTCCGTTGCTTTATAGTTTCTAAAGCAATGTTCGATTGCTTCACCAATGCTCATCGCTTAATATGTGTGTTCCTAAGTTACTTGATGTTCGTAGTGGTGTTGTTGAGGTGCCCTAGTAAGTCGATGAAATAGCGGTCGTCTGGAGAATGATGGATGTTGTAACAATATCGTGGTGGTCTTATAGTTCGCGGTTGTATGCACTCTTTTGGCGATCGCGCTCCGCCAACTCGATCGACCGTCAGTCCTATTTAACGACCCTACTTCCAGGGAATTCTCTCAGTTGAGGGTCCTCTGCAGTTTGCTTCAAGGATATGTCGATACGATCACACGGCAAAACACGAATAGCCTACTATTATGATGGTATGTGATCTATGCATTCCTCATTATGACGTTTGCGCCCTTTGCTAGAATTGAGCTTTCTTTGCCTCATCGTTTTTCTTAAGCATCTACTGCCGTCGAATGGATTTTCTACTTATTCTTACATTTTAGTGTCCGTCTCTCTCTTTCCTCTATAGATGAGATAGTCGAACTGAGAAAATCACTCTAGAAGCTTGGCGAAAATAGCCTCAAAGCCTTAAGGTGCTTTATACCCGATCGTCTCTTTCTATGATTTCTGAGATCTTTACCTTATTGAATTTCTTGAGGAACCAATCAGATGCGAAAGAATTGCAGAAAATTTCATAGTAGAGATTCCCGTTAGTCTTTGTTAGGTTTCAGTTAGGATGTTAATCGTTCTCACGGAGGTTCTGCTGTTTGGCACTCGCTACTGAGGGGAAATTCCTCCCATCTGATGTACCTTTGCTTTTCTACGAGCAACTTATGATTTCAACCTCATTATCACGCTGTTTCGTTGTATGAAAGCCAATATGACGGTCTCGAATGAAGTATAGCCGATTTCATGTGCCCACTGATATGGTGATTAGATTATCGTTGTCGTCCGTAGCAGTTGCAACTCATTTGCAACGATTAATGCCTCTGAACTGTCGTCGATTCGTCGATATGCGACTTGATTCCGATTAATTCGAGGGAACTAATCGAAACGGAAGATTCTATCTCAAGGGGAGGATGAAAAGTGCCCTTGGATCTTTTGCGTGGAAAAGAAAGAGGCGAGTCAAATTTGGAGCCCACAAATAGCGAAGCAGAAACGATCACTTTCTTTGGAAGGACTATTTTTCGTTGACGGGCATCGCTTTATTTGCGGAAACGTTGAAAGTATGGAGCCGCTTAAATATTAGTATATTTATTGAGTAAACTTCTCAGTGGTCCACCTTGATGATCGAATTAAGATGTGCCTATGAGTGGATTTAGTCGGAAGAAGCTTCACGTTGGCAATCAGTCGATAATATTTGAATTCTCAGTGAAAGCTATGGGGTCAGCAGTCAGCAGTTCTGTTGGAGCGCCGGAAGTTGGTGGCAAAAGTCACTCACGGCTAATCTTTTGGAAGAGATCACTTTGGATGGTAGAGTAGATGATGCCCAAAAGGTCGTCCCATATGGGAATATCGCTGTGAGGCATCGAAGCATGATTGACGCGGTAATTTGCAGGTGATGTTGGCAATTACTATTACGGACAAGGACATCCAATGAAGCCACATCGTATACGAATGACCCATAACCTCTTGCTCAATTACGGCCTCTATAGAAAGATGGAGGTTTATGTAAGTTGATTCATGCATCCTCTTGATAGAGACACTCACTATTTTATACGTTGAAGTCTCGATTCTTAGAAGTGAACCTTTCACCGACATTCGTTGCTGTAGTATAGTGCTTTCCAGTCGCCGTCTATCATGATAACAGAACAGGGGGGAGGTGGAGGGGTTAGATAAAGAAACTTGCAAGAGGTGGATTAGATAAAGAAACTTGCAGAGGTTGATCTCACTTATGGGTGCTGATAGTATGTATCTTTGAAGGTGTTTCGGCCGGCATCTTTTGGCAGTCAATAACGAAGATCTCGGAATTCGCTTGCTGTTATTTTTAGTAGGTATCGGATGTTGGATTCTTTGCAAATTACTTGAGCCTTGCAAGTTGTTGAGCGGATTTGCGAAATTTTCAGGGCTTGTCACTAATCGAGAGGGAGGGCGAGGACGCTAGGGAGAGAACCAAGAGAGATAATATGCCTATCACTGTTGGTGTTCTTGTTTAGCGGCGACACACAGCTGAATAGTTGCGGTTATATTCTTTAAGGAGATGATATGAAGCCTGTGGATGTTGGAGTTGTTACTCGAAATTCTTTTATTACCCGAACTGTCTTCATATCGTTGACAGTCTCCGCCTCTTAAAAGTCGTTAGGTTAATTGCTAAGGCGGCGCATGAGTTGTGTGTTGGTGCGGTGAATAAGCAGCGGTGTGCAGGGCCTAGAATAAGCCGTAAGAGTTTTGAAGTGTTATTTTATTCAGAGACCTCAAGTAGCGTCGTTTGAAGAGATGACAAAATATCACAGTGACGACTATATGTCGTTTCTGAAGAATATTCGACCCGACAATATGGCCGAATACAACAAAGCGCTGCAGAGATGTTAGTTCGTCACTCTTGTCCGCAATCGGCAGTTATCTCCTAGTGATTATTCCGCTTTTCCTCTTAAAAAATTTGCACTCTCTCTCGACGGATACATTTTTGTGAATTTCAGAAGTTCTTTCGTGATCGAAGAGAGTCGACTGCGTAATTCAGTCGAAGAAATATTCGGTGATAAGTGACTTATCAAAGAACTGATCGGCATATTGAAGATATGAGCGAATTGAGCAAATTTAGAATCCATCGAATGAAAGATGTGCCTCGTAGGAAGCATTGAGGGACTTCGTGAATTATTCGACGATTCTCATTTTTCCCCTCAGAGATAGCGCCATCGTTGTGAAATAGGGTATTTTCATTTAGACGATTCAGTGGATGCCAGTTTCCTATGTTCCACTTGCCGATCGGAAACGTACTGTCGAAGAAGTAGATTGCTGCTGTATATGAAGTAGTTGGACACTGTCGAACGTTTCGGAAAGGGATCACTGTAGAAAGTTGAAGTCTGCATAAAATGTTTTCAGTTAACGTTGGTGAAGATTGTCCAGTATTCGACGGACTCTTTGAATTTTGTCAGATATCAAGTGGAGGATCAATCGGTTTGTTTCGTTCCAATTTCGGGCAGTATCCTAGGGCGATATTTGTTGTGTCCTGAGGTCCTCAAGTTTTGGGGAGGGAGTCGTTCTAGGCCATTTATCATTTGTGCCCAAAAATAAAGAAGAAATGGATTGGCTTATTTGATTTGGAGGATGCTTTGGCTTCTTTGCAACTAGCTCTTTAATTTGGTAGGTGTATTATATACTTGGATCGGGACATACGAAAAAAACAAAGATGCGGCAATGAATATATTTCTTTTAGGTTGTTTAAGCAATATAAACGTTGTCCGCAGTGTGACCGTATTGATACCGTTTCTCTTGATCAACACGAAGTACCATTTGGAATATACCCATTTGCCCCCACCTCACCCACTCATTCCTCCCCCATCTGCGCTGTTCTCAATTTGGTTGCGACACTGCGGTGCACCGCATTGGGACGTGTGTGCCATTTGCTCAACTTCGAGAAGCAGATGCAGTCAAATCTTATTTGCATGCCCTCGTTGTTGAGTTATTTGCTTGAATCGCATAGAAGGGTTGGAGGGGAAATGGTGGGAATTCGTTGGGGTCTTCGAGATCATTCGTAACTTTGAAGACTCGTTTTTGCATCCTTTCGCGGAGTCCTTTGAATGTTAAATGTTCCGATCAGCAGTGTATAGAGTATTTTCTCAGCGGCAGCAACCAAAGTGAATAAGAAGCAAACTGATATCGCAATTAATTGGATGGGAGGATTGCATCATGCGAAGAAGAGTGAAGCATCGGGTTTTTGTTATTCCAATGATATAGTGCTCGCGATTTTGGAGCTCCTCAAACATCATCAGGTTCGTTTTTCCTTCGTACATTTGCCCGAGATTTCTTTTCTGGTAGATAGGAAGCAGCATAATTTCATCTGTCTCCCCTTAGTGCCCAATTCTCTTCGTTCTTAATCACGTTTTCTTGCTGTTTTATTGCTATTTGCATGAGTAACTCTGTATTGTTGTGCATTTGCATTTATGAAGCGTGTTGTGAGAGTATAATGCCTCTATATCTGCAAGTGTTGCCTGTCGGATGTTTGCATCTCTCGACTAGTAAATCTAAAGTGATGCCACGGGCAATTTCTATCTCACAAGCTAGGGTGCTGTTTTGCGGCGCTCCTCACTAGGAGTATCAGTTCGAAATTAACTCATTTGCGTTCATTCAGTGGGTTCATGCTACCTATAGGAATATTCATATTCAGATTAAAGTAATAGATGGTGATGGAGTGGAACTGAGACTGCTTTTTGATGAACGCATGGTAATGTGTCGGTCAATCCAGTGATCGGCTTTAGGGACCTTATCTGTCCAGCTTATGGCAGGTATCTGTCAACGTTAACGAAGTGGTGTGTGGATATTCAGACTGGATCTGATTCCTCGACGATATAGGCTAGGGCGAGCAGTTAGCCAGAGTTCGTATGCTTCTCTTCCACATTTCTATGTATCAAATTGACATTTTGCTGTTGCACACGGGAAGTAAGCGCCTTGTTACCTGTTATTTTAAGCATTTTAATTTGTTGTTGCCTCAGCGTGTGCTCTATGTGGACATCGATATTCATCACGGTGACGGCGTTGAGGAGGCATTCTATACGACCGATCGCGTGATGACCTGTTCGTTCCACAAATACGGTGAATACTTCCCGGGTACAGGTGATCTCAGGGTGAGTGTTTCCAGTAGTGAATGACTCTCGTTTGTTCAGAAATCTAATGATGCCGATTCATTGCTTGTAAGGTGTATTGTATAACGCATTTTGTTTATTTGAATCGAAATAATCAAAGTGAGGAATGCCATTGAGAAATTTTTTCCCGGTAGAGTTATACTCCATCCATCGGCGTCGATTCTGTTCTGCATCGTTGTAGTCTCAGTAATCCTGATCGAAATATAGGGTATATTGTTTATCACTGAGATCGGAGCAAGCTCGCAACTGCATCGGTTTGAATATATTGGAGGATGTTGTACCTGCCTTAACTCAGTGGGATAGGAAGTGATGGTGACATAATGCAGTTGGTCGAAGTTGCATTCTGTGGATGTTTTAATTGAATGATTCAGCAGCACGTTGGCATTGATAATTTGATGTTTTGATTGCCGAAATAGTAAGGTGATTTGAGGATATCGGTGCGGGACGCGGCAAACACTATGCGGTGAACTGTCCTTTGCGGGATGGCATCGACGATGAAACGTACGAACGCGTATTCCAGCCGATTATGGAGAAGGTTCATTTCTGATGAACGTTTACGGAGTAGAGGGGTTTCGAGTTCCCACTGCCTCTAAATACGGTCATTAATGAAATTAAACGAGAGTGTCCTCATTAGGCTATGTCTTTCGAAAATGAATATACCGTTTGTTTCATATGATTTTTAATGGCAGTTTTTATTTAGAGAATTATTCTAAATAAAATAGACAGGGAGGCGAGAGAAGTTCAATTATAGTAGGCAATGAAGTAATCCAGACAGTTGCTGCAGTCGTCGTTGATGAGAGTTAAACATATTGGTTCATTTTGTAAGAGATGGAATATCTTCAAGTGGTACCTGCCTTAAATCAGTGGGACAGGAAATTGGAAGCGATTTCGTTGGTAGTTGTTTTGCCGCTTCATTGAAATACAGGAATGAAGTACTACTGAATTACCCTTTGGCAATTTTCTCTCACCGTTGCTGTTGACTCCTCTACTTTCGTAGTGAGGCATTGTGATTATTATCGTGAGAGCAGCGGCGATTCATCATTCTCCTATTCTCTATCATAAAATGAGGATTAAATCCCAAGCCTGTTCTTTCGAAATATAAATTTTGAAATGGAGTGTAGCGCTCTTGAGCGATGTTTTGGTGAGCTATTCCCGTTGCCGGGTCGTGTTTACGAGTACTTTCTAAAGACCGCTGAAGTTCCCGAGGTGGTTTATATAACCTTATGCGACCTATCGCAGCCTGTGGATATGTTGTTAAGAAAGGCTCTATTTTAGGTGATGCATTCGTTCCAACCATCGGCTATAGTGCTGCAGTGTGGCGCCGACTCTCTAACCGGTGATCGCCTTGGTTGCTTCAACCTTACTCTCAGAGGTCTTATTCTCCCTTCGTTCTTCGATTTCCTTGTTGGAGTACATCTCTATAGTTTTGGATTGCTTAACGTCTAGGATGGATTGCGCTTGCACTTCAAATTAATTGCAAATTGCGGCGTTTTAAATCTAGCTTATGTCCTCGTTTTAAAAGTTTACCTCCACTGCTTACCTCAGAGCGATGGTGCATCCCTCACCCGAAAGGGACGATCACCTGAAGTCCTCGCCTTTACACTGCTGTTATTCCCTGGACCAAGAACGGAAATCTGAACGTCTAAATCTAAGGACTTAAAGAAAATATAAAGGGAGTTTGGTTGCAGGTCACGGTAAATGCGCGGAATATTTGAAGAAGTTCAATTTGCCGATGTTGATGTTGGGCGGAGGTGGATACACGATTCGTAATGTTGCGCGATGTTGGGCATTCGAAACCTCGGTCGCACTCGACACGGAAATCGCTAATGGTAGACTCTAGTTTTCGTTTAGCGAAACGGTTCTAATGATGATGCTGACCTTCTCTCAGGTGTGCGGCTAGAACGAAGTCTTGATATCCAACTTTTGCTTTTAAAATATATATTAATATAATAAACTATAATGGTTCTGTCACCCTTTGTTTTGAAATTCGAGTTCAGTAGCGCAAAGAAGTGATTTGCATTATCACTTCTTTTCTGCATACCTGAAAATATGTGCAAGATGAGAAGAGGGAGGGGGAGAGTGTGGGTGTGTGAGAGCAGTTGAGGCTGAGCACCATGAAGTGAACGGACCAAGGAATATTCAAGTGGTTCTTCGAAGTAGGCATGTGGGCTTTTGCGATTTTAGAATCAATGAAATTCATAGGAACATGCTTGTTGCTTAGTCGTATTACCAGAAATAGATTAAGATTATGCTTAGGAGGCGTTTATAGCACATTTGATAGTTTAGAAGATTTTTTAGAGAGCTGGGAAGGGAGAAGTAAAAGAAAAGGCCATATTTCTTTAGCATTGACGGCGGAATGGGTGGTTAGTTCATTGTCTATTGGGAGAGCGATGGAGGCGCATTATTCGTTGTTGATTGCAGAGTTGCCTTACAATGACTATTTCGAGTATTATGGGCCTGACTTCAAGCTTCACATCACGCCATCGAATATGACAAATCAGAATACAGCAGATTACATCGAAAAGATTCAGTATGCCTGCGTTATCTGTTTTATCGTTTGCATTTATGTCTGTTGTTAATGTGGCAGTTAAGCTTAAAAGAAAAATAAGGGGATGTTTGCTCTCTCTTCCTCCTTCTCACCCCTGAGGTCGAGGGAGTCCTTCCTCCCTCCCACATCTCCCATGGAAGCGGTTAATTAAGTTTATAGAATAATGGTTTTGTGAAATTTTGTTTATTGAGTGTCTCTCCCTTTTTGACTTCCTGTGTCTTTATGGGCTGAGGTCATTTGTAGTGTGCAGTTTCGGTTTCTTTTTTCTTCGTGCTCGAAGCGGGGGCGCAAATGTCGGCTCATTTATAATCCATAGATGTTTGGCTCAAAGCCATATATAGAAGTTCACTCTGTCTAGGCATATTCTCCTTGATTATGCGTATATTTGATAACTGTGAAGCATTCATGCGTCATTATATCTCTCCTTCCCTACTTCCGCTCATTAACGTTTCTTTTGCTGTGGACTAAACTGCTCGGTTTGAAGCAATACGAGATCGATTATAGTGTCACTTCCAACAAGTACCTATATAATGTGGGGTGTTTGAGAGTAATTTTATATGATTGGAAACTTCGGAGGATGCTGGAAAATCTTGTGATATTGGAGACGCATTTGCCACTGCCGCTGACACTTATCGCTCAGGCGACGCTTTGTCCCACGAAGTTTGAAAATCTGTTTCCTCTGATTTACAGGGTGTAGTTGAATCAGGATAGTCGTTTCCGCGGAAAATTGGGAAAACCCGGCAGCTCCTGAATCCGTATTCTTTGAGTAGTTGTTATGAGGGCATCTGAAGGATGTACATAATGGGAGATATTGATCAGCACAAGTACTGTTGTATTACAGGATGAAGATTTTCGAGAACCTTCGTAACATTCCTCACGCACCGAGTGTTCAAATGCAACGTATGTGTTCTGTTTTTATTTGATTCGTCCATCTCGATATATCAGAGAATGCTTTAAGGATTCTTGAGGGGTTTCATGGATAAAAGTTGAGGTCTTTCAGAGAAGAATGAACGGAATGTGGAAGTTACACAGTGCGTTGTAGTTGGATTTTAGGGAAATGTGTTACATTAATATTAGATTATAGGGGATTCTCTATCTCATAGCAGTTAATGGGAGCGTTTTATGATGGACGTGGGTGTTTAGTGATGGATAGGTCTGGAATACCTGTTTGGATACGTTGTTTTGTGATCTCAAATTCGACCTCACCTATGGGCAAATTCAGGTGAAATATCGTGTTCTAAGAGCCGAATGTATCGCCAGAGCAATTTAGTATTTGCTTTATTGTTTGTGTTATACAGCTGAATAGTTCACTTCTCATAATCAAGATGTATATGTTATAAGTGGAAATGTTCTGCGGGATAGTGTATAATTTTGGCACTTGTCTGGGAAGTTATTAAATTCGCATATATTTTTTCAGCAATAAAGGATGATAATATTGAGTTGGTGGAAGAGAGCGTTGCTCGAGATAGCGCCAATCCCGATCGGCGATTCTCCAGTAATTTCTTTTCTTCGATATCTTTCCTTAGAATTAAGCATCCTTAAGGTTGTGGAAGGAATTGAAGAAATACGAGGGAATGATGTACATAGTTAAGCGATGAGGTTTGTTTTGTTTTCCGCAGAGGCAAATGTGAGGTTATCCATTAGAAATGAGATAGATGCCTTATATGTTGCCCTTATATAGGAGCTGATCGGTTATCAGAATTAATCTGTGAGAATGAGAGCTGAGTGGGAAACGTCAACGGTGTCGTTTGTTTTCGTGAAACGTTGTATAAAACTAAATCATGCAATGAAAGCTCTCATGAACGTTTAAACGCCCAATATCCTCTCCACTTTATTTGAAAACGTTTCCATTTATTGCTGGAATTTTATAATTATTCGACTTTTAAGACTTCCAATAATTAATCAATTGATGTTTGCGTGAATACGACGGGTTGCAGTTCGGGACAGCGATAAGATGATAGAAGATGAGGGTGAATTTTACGACGGCGAGAAAGAAGGTGGTGATCATCGCAATGAACAGTGCTATAAGAGAGCAGCAGAGCATCCGGTCGCCGAAGATGTTATGGTCAAGAAGGGTCGCACAGAAATGCGTACTGCTGAGCAGACGTGAGTTTGCAGTTGAATTGAGAATAGATGTTGTTTTCGTCGAAATATTTTTCACGTTGAAATATGTTTTATAATATATTAGTGCGAGAAGAAGTTGGAGATTCTTGGAAGGATTGTGCAAAGAAATTCTCTGGGAGGGAAAAGGATTGGTTAGCAACAGGAGTACTGAGTGAAAGATTTGCAGATATAGTGGAAGGCTGCTTTTACGTTTTTCATGCAGCATATCTGCATGATATAGAAGCTTCAATCTTTATTGCGCCATGTATATGTTTGATAGGCATAAGCCTTGCAACATGCTTTTCACAGCTGCAGAAAAGGAGGCAGGAGAAAGTGAGGTACTTCTTCACTCGACTTTCTTCTCGGTGCATGCGCCGATCGAAGGAAACAAGCATCTTGTGGTGGGGGCTTAATCTTGTGATTGGAAATTGGTACTTCAGAGGATTTAAGATACTTTTTCGTTCAGTTTTTTCCAGTAGGGTGTGTAATTACCGATAATTGTGTTGTTATGTAATGTCACAGCTGAAACAGTGCGATCATTGGACAGATAAGGGTGACTGTGGGAAAAGGCTGTAAAGAGGCCAATTCGAAGGGCTGCAGACCTCTCTCACTCTCTCTCCGTCCTCCATCGCTCTCCTTTCCCCTATCTATTCAAAAAAGAGAAATTTGTAGATGCGTCCGCGTCATTTTTCTTACATTAATTAGTGTCGAATTTAGATTTATAAAGCTTTTTGCAGGCATTCAGCCGAGAGTCCGCCTAAAGAGACTGCTTAAGAGCAGTGCTCCTATGTGTCAGTGTAGTCGAACGCTGCCGGGATTTGTCTGTTCAGAAGTGTTCCTTCATCGCATCGAGGGGTTCTTATTCAAAGAAGGATATCAAAGTGGAGATGGGGAGGGGTGCTCATTATTGTTTTTGTTGACGGGAATGCATTTATTAGAATGTGGTGAGCTTTTTTGCTAACTCGCTGTACAGATTATGCCCGTTTCTTGTATAGAACTATATGATCTTTCGAAATTTATTGCCTTTGTTACGTATAGCTGGAAGGAAGGACGGTGAATATTGATGCGATCCGGGAGGAGCAAAATTTCGAGTTTAATCTCTAAGCTTCATTTCTGAGGAGTTGAAGAACGGGATAGGAAGGTTTATAGGTTATTGTGGCATTCATTGAGTATTTTTTGTTGTTAGTCAATCGTTCTGAGCACACCGTCCGCAGGCTTGGAGCTTAAAGGAGGGGTTATTGAATCAGTGCTCTTTTCATCGGTCTCATATTTTTTAAGGAAGATGTTTGAAGAAGTTCTTCGGTTTCTCGTTGCCTGCAGTCCGTTCGCGTCGTTTCGTCTCCGCTCCGTCTCTCATTCTAAACACGTGCCGCATATATGTTAAGGGGCTAGCTTGAGGTGTTCTTTTTTACATTGTTTTATGTTGTGGTCTCAGTTTTCTTCTTATTTGTTCATATAACTTGTTGAATTACTATGTTATCCATACATTCTATGGCGTTATGCTCGAATTAGCGTCTATAGGGAATCACAGCACTGTTCTAATTCGGAACGCTAGTTTTATTTCCCAAGAAAGGTTCAATTCTTTCTCCGAAGGGTGGAGGAAAGGATTATTTCTGTTCGATGAATATTTGTATAGCATTTCAGTCATATAAGGAACGGCTCAAAGCGCAGGTTGGTTTGTTGCCTTAGCCTAACCACAACGTTCGGTGTTCGTTGCGTTGATCAGTATGTCGGTTGGAGGTGATGTTCACACTTCGCTGTGTGTGTGCTGTAGTAGGACTTAAGATGATCGAGATGAGGTTGCTATGTTGGGAGGCAAATGGTTACTGCTTCTGAGTGTCCCTTTTGATATCGATCCAGGATGTTGAATGATTTTGCATCGAGCTTTCCTATCAACAGCATTGACAGAGCATCACTAAGTTATCTGCAACAAAAAACGATAGCAGTGCTGTGGTTGAGGTAATCTACAGTTGACTAGGAGGTCAAGCGATGAAGGCGATAGTTGACCTCACGGACCCGTCCGAACTGGTTTAATTACCTGATAGGTGCATTTCGCAGAGGTTAATGAGATGTGCGCTCCATTTTAGTGTATCTGTAATGCATCACTTTAGAGGTTGTTAACATTTCCTTGTTGTAATTATGTTGAGTTTTCATATGTTGTTTCAGTATAACAATGCAAAGGCTCTTATGTGGGTCGGTTGAAGATTATCTTTGCATATTTTACCTCATAAAGAATTGAAGAGTGAACAATTCGGTGAGTATTGCCTATTCTGCTTCAACTCGAACCAAATAGTCATTTAGAGCTTGATCTCGATGAACCTATACGTCGGATTAGCTTCTCATGGCTGGAGCATATACCAGCAAGTGGGCTCCGATTCCGCAGCGTTGAACGTTGAATTTCTTATATTGTATCGCTTTTTCACATGTGTCTATCGGCTCCATCATGTTATGGGGCTAGACTATGAGCAAATACTTTTTACGGAAATTCACCTCGGATCACTTTTTTTTCCTAATCAGCGATCGATACGCTTGTTTTGATCTATTGTGATATGCATGATAGAATGTCACATTCGTTCGGCTATTCGTTTCGCATAAAACTGTTTCGAGTGATGGCTGTACTGTGCTGCTTTATGCGGTTGTTGAACACCGCGGCGCTTCCAACTACTTGATGGCCTCTCGAGTGTTGCTTCTTGTAGCGTTGTTCGTGTCTGCTGGCCTCTTTCGATTGTGTGCTTCTACTGACCGGTGGTCATTTTAAAATGCCACGGTGACCCCTATAGGCCGCTCAATGAAGGGACGAATGAGGCGGAAGTGGCGAAGTCGGTTTTTGAATGGGATAAGATGGACGCGATCGGTGGTCGTATTACTGCGTTCTTTTAGATGTGAAAGTCGGGAGTAACGCCGACAGCGTTGAGATTTCTGGATTTTTTCGATGTGTCTTTCGAATCGATTGTCAAGGTGTATTGTTGAGGGTAGGGCAGGTACCAGGTATCTGCAGATTGTCACCCACAGTTGCATGAACTTTGGCGTGGCGATAACGACCTCTTCCAGAATTACAGCTCTCTTTTGATTGAGGGAAGGAGGGTCAGTTCCCCATCCGTTTCGTTGAACCGAAACCTCGTTGCCGTACTTTGACGAGCTACAGGTCTTTCCCGTTTAGTGGAATTCAGAATTTGCCACGAAGTCGGAGATCTCATTTGATGCCATCCAAATTGGGGCCGACACGCATAGATGTATTTGCGGGTACAGCTTCGTAATAAGCGTCCGCAAACGATTGCGAGTGAGGTTCATGGCGAGCTGGTTGATCGAGGATGATGTCGTAGCATTCTCAGTGTGCTAAAGCGGAAATGCGGGGGGAATCCATTTCCGCAGTGTTTTCCGGATGTGTTGTTTCTTTTAGGAAGAGGACTGCTTCGATTCAGAATTGTTTGAACTGCCAAGATGGAGCTAGCAGAGTCTTTAGGAAATCGCCGAGTTGATGGCGGAGAATGCGCGAGTCTTGAGGCTGTTTTGCCTACATGTAGTGTGAGCAGGATAGCTTAATATGCCACACTATACATGGACATTCTGCTTCTCACTTGTAGTTCGGGGACGAGTCCTTATAATTCTTTTGCCGAATGTTATGCGACAGAGTAGCTCGGTTTTGTTCGATGAACGTGAAACATCAAGATGGTGGTGTAGAGGTGGCTTGCTGAGGATAGGTTTATGTAGGCCTGAATGAAAAGAAGAGGGGAGGGAGGTAATGATGGGATTCTAGATGAGGTATAATGTTCACTGGATTGAAGCGAAATTCAGATGTATAACGTTTACTTTCAACATTCGATGCTCATTGTATATCAACCCATGAATTGCTTATTTGCCATTTGAGTTGTTTGAAAGATGAAGTTCGATGAAATCTATGGGCTTTGTTAGATTATTGCCTCACAGGTACTTTCCAGCCTTCTAGATATGGCTTATAAGGGAGGAGGATGGAAATGATCGTCGTACACAGCCGGGAAATATCATTGCCATCGAAATAACTATAGCTTTTGTTTATGAAGCCTTTGTGTTGTTTGCAAACACGTCAACTTGTTTGATGTGGCAGACTCACGATTTGTTCCTCTCACAGATGCCAACTGAAAAGAACGAGGATTTCTATCTTCGCTACTACGTCGGCCATAAAGGCAAATTTGGACATGAGTTCCTCGAGTTCGAGTTCCGACCGGATGGCAAATTGCGCTATGCGAATAATAGCCAATATAAGAACGATACGCTGATCCGTAAGGAGGCGTACGTAAGCAAATTGGTTATGGACGAGCTGAAACGTATTGTCGATGACTCGGAAATCATGCGGGTACGTTGCTCTCCCTTCTGGGTCTTCCACAGGATCACGGCAGAGGCGATTTTTATTGTTATCTCGTTGAAAAGAAGAAAAACATTTATATTCGTGAGAAAACAGGCCTCTTCGATTTTATTCTTTACTTTCATTGATGTACGCTCTCGCTTTCAGTCTTCGCTGAGAGGAAAATCCTCTTCAAAAACTTATCGAGGCATGAAGGGCTCTTCGGATGACATGCGAGAAATGATCTGATCCCCCCAGCTTCTTTAGATCCTCGAATGGAACCGCTCGATAATTTCTTCTAAGAGGGAGTAAAGGTGACGTTTGTTGGGAGAACCTAGTTACCAGTGAAAGTAAATATCTTCGGAAATAATTATTGCAGTATAATTATGTTGTGTGACATTTTTGGGGCACTGGAAGGGCATGAATGGGATCTTATTGTTTCTCATTTTTGCACGCCACATACCAAACCCATCATGTGCGTTTTGGAAGATAAGGGAATGAATGCATCCGGCGAGCGCTGTAATTTGCACTGCAGCGGTATTTCAGGAGGACGACGAAACGTGGCCAGAGCCCGACCGAGTTGGACGTCAAGAACTCGAGATCTTATACAATGATGAGCACATATCCTTCACGACCAGGTAATATACTTACCACTCAGTAGAGTGCCTTTCTATATGTTATGCGGTAGATGTCGAGTTTTTGAGATTTCATTGATGAAAAGTGCAAGCAGGTCATTCGGCGATAGAAATGGGCCGTAGCGTCGTTACGTTTTTACCAAGGATGCAGCTTAGCTACTGATTCTCAGTGGGCATATTGTATCCAGTTGTTAGTTGATGAGCGGAAAACCAAAATCGTCTGTCTTTTCCATTGATTCATCTGATTAGAGTAACAAGGAAGTTGCCATTGAAGCGGAAAGGACGGCTTGCGATTTAAGTTTTTCAAAGGAACAATAGTAATACTTTTCAGTAAAATCGGTTCGGCGGCAGACGTCAACAACAGCAAAGATCCGGAAGGTCTGCGGTCGTTTTACTATCTTGTGCAGGATCTGAAGTGCTTGGTGTTCTCTTTGATTGGAATGCACTTCAAAATAAAGCCCATCTAAGGCATTTTTGATGCAGCGCTTGATTCCTTTGTCCTCTTGTTCCTCGTTTTATTTCTCAGTGTAAAGTGGGAAATTTTTTCTCTTTCGCGATGAAGAATGCTCGAATTGTTTGGTTCTATAATTTGAATGGTCGTCGACTCATGGATTCACCAGTTTTCATTTAAAAGTGACTTTATTGTCTTGTTGATTAATTCTTATTCTTTTGTTGTTGTTTTGTCAATGTTTCAGCGTTCCTTTTACGTTATTTTATCTCAGCTAAAAGAATGTTGGAGCTGGAGCAGGTGAATTTCATCGTTGCACTACAGTTGGTGAGTGATTTCGATATCAGTAAGGAGGAAGGTGTTTTCTCGCCTCAGTGCTTTCACCTAAAGGCATCGGGAAAAGCAAAAGAAGATTCTCGTTCTAGTGTCCTCATTTTGGAAACTAGGTTTTCCTTCTCAGTGGATATTGATTTCCGCTCTTTTGGCGTTAGGAACGTTTTGAACCATCGATACTGAATATCTCATAATAGGGAGTTAATGCTTATGAGGTACACTTTGGATGACTCTCTGCCCTAAACGTATGTGAGCATGTCGTTGTCATTTTTAAGCCTCAATGTGTTTTGTTGTCTTTATTCCAATAAATGGGTGACTGCTTGTTTCATTCGGACTATGTAACACTGAGGCGTGACTTCGCTATTGGGTCGGTAAAGAGTGCTTGTGCATTGTGCATTGTGCTGCGGTTTGGGACCATCAACAGAAACTTGCTTGCTCACAGTTTGGATCGAAAGATTTTTAGTCTTTATTGAGGTTAGGTTTTTTAGAGGTCGGGATCGGTGGAGCGGTCTAGTTAGCTCGGGTCGGATTTTTAGTTTCGCGGGGATCAAGATCGGAGGGACAGTACAGTTACCGGAACCTCTTGATCTAGTAATGAAAGGACTCTCGTTCTGGAGAGGGCTTTTGAAGCGTCCTGCTTCTTTTCTCATTCGTTGTTTTTGATGGCGAATCTAATCAGTAAACATGTGAGTCGAGTGTTTCCTGATGCGTTTGACTGTTTATTGTGATGGACGGGATAGGCTTTCTTAATTTCTAAGGACTGCCAGTAATATGTTCTAATATAAATTTCCTCGAACCCCATCTAATGTGGATTTCTTCAGACCAGTCTTGGATGAGTCCGTGGTCATTCTACGTCGAGGTTCTCCTGAGCTTAGGCACTGACAAGCCTGTTCCGAAGGCTTTAAACGAGTAAAGGAGGTTGCCATGGGTTCAAAATGGGTTCGTGATCGCTAAAGTTTTTTTAAGAAATGACAACAATATTTTAGATATGTTGTTGCGAAAGTGTTGTGTTGTGACAGGTGAACAATGAAATGGCAACATGGCGAGTATCACTGAAATACTAAGGTTCATCGGATACTACAAGTGGGACGGCGTTACTATCGCGGATACAGTTCGCTTGCTCTCTCTCTCTGGTCCCATATTCTATGCTATTGGTGCAGCGCTTCACTCTCGAGAATAATGCCACCTCCTCTGACTTGGAGGTGCTCTCTACTTCGAGAAGACGTACTTGATTTCGCCATTTTCCTTTTTCTCGAACTCCTCACTGCATACTTTTAATTTTTTCATCGTTCTCGGTCATTAGTGAAATATACTGAGCCAAAGAAGTGACCGAGTTATCGAAGTGGCACTTCTAGGTGAATATATACTAGAGCTGGCAAACATTTAATACATACATTAACGAGCACGAACAATAATAGAACTTTGGTCAACAGCAACAATTCCTTCATCGCACAATTAACTTCAGATGGCACTGCTGAAATGTTACGACATGCGAAGGGGGTACTCCCACCATTCTCGGCTATTTTAATGTTTAGAACTCCCTCTACTCTCCTCAATTCTCTCTTACTATTCAAGTAGATCAGGTATTCTTTGTTGAGATTGCTTCCACTAGACGAATATTATGCAGCTGGGTATCGTTTGAGATATCGAATTTAAGGGACGTTGTGAAGCAGAGATAGAGCAGTTTTATACGGTGAGACAAGAGAAATTCCCGGAATTTTCTCCACTTAATCGGGAAGACGTTTGTATGAATCCTATAATTTGAAGATGTCTATTGGAAGGTGCTCTATTTTGTTTCTTAAAAGCTCACTTGGTTCCCTTATGCGTTCACACTTCAACAATGCGTTAACAACGAACGATCACATTTTGCTCTGCATACATGGATGGTCTGCAAGCTAACTTTTAACTAAATCAAATTGACTTTCAATGTGTTTTTTTGAGGTGAACATACTGAATTTTACTAACGTTTAGCGACTCAGTGTGTTCTCACTCAGCGATGCTTCGGTTATCCCTCAAGAATCGCCGGAAAATGAGTATTTCTACGGGGAAATAAGGAAATAACCTATTTTTATATTTCGCTAATCTATATAAGTCGATAATTTCTCTAATTCAATAATTTCTCTAATTCTAGAGCTCAATAAATTAGAGGAATTTGACATAACGGAAGGAAAAAGACATCCGAATAGCTCTGAGTAATCGAAGAACGACAGGGGGACCGTGTGATACATTAAGAGGATATGAAATATTCTCAAAAAATGACGGAGCTATATCGGATCGAATAGCGAAATATGCGCTTTTTCTATCTCCCTGATCGAGTCAATCGACTGCAAAAACTACCACTATGAAAGGCGAGCGTATGCAATGATGCAGCGATTTTCAGGCTCGTTCTTCCACTGCTTAGAGTATGCCAAATATTCGGGAGATATATTCATTTCCTATGTCCAGATGAATCGTCAGGTGTGTATAAGTTCATCTTGCATATTCACTTCCGTAGAATTTCTCTCAAATTCGATAGATTAGCCTGAAAATCGCTTTGAAGGGACCAATATGTCACTTACACAGCAAAATCCAATTCCGTTTGGAACTACCGGGCAGATTAAAGTATATGTGCGCAGACATGACGACATCATAATGCGCTCTGAAAGCATAATTCGTAGAGACGCAGAAGAAATAACTTTGGTTTAGCTGATTGAATGACTTTTAAGTTGTTGTTAGTTGTAAATATTTTTCCACGTTAGCGAATTATATCCACAGATTAAGGTGCATAGAGGTTGGGAAATACGAAGAGCAGCTAAGATAAAAGTGGGGAAAAACGCTCAGTACATAAGCAGACTTTGAAGTTAGAAAGGCAATTCAGGAAAGCCTTTAAAACAACGGCATAGACAGTCAAAGAGAGGATTCTAGTCGCTTAGTGAATGGCTTTGTTCTGAAATTGTTAACCATGGAAAGTACAAATGCACAGCTTCATCTAATAGTTAGCTACCTGGCTTAATTATAGTTGCCTGACTTAATCATATGTCGTGGTTTGTACACTATAGCCTGTTTGCTCTCACTGTGCAAGGAGACTGCTCAAGATGAAACTAGATCGATTCGGGATCGAATTAAATGGGAATAAATCTATCATGACTTGTAACTGACTGAAACAAGAAAGGATTTCCCTTATCCGGGATTGATTGAAGTCGAGATGAATCGCTCTAGTTCGAAAATTGATTAAGTCAGGAATGGACGCATCATATCCTGGGACTGATTAAACTGGAACCAACAGACACAGTTACCGGCCAAATTAATATGCCGTAGAACTTCGAGTATATCTTCTCTTTAGATGGTCTTTGCCTCAGTCTTCTAATCTTTGTGCATATTGAAGTATATAATTGGAATTTAACGGCATCTTATAGAGCGAACTTAAATTCGCTTACAAAATAATCACAAAGAACACATCGAAATGTAATGTACATATTTGAGTATCATCTGGTTGAAGTAACGCAATGGATGTGAACGAATTGTTTGAAGAGATTCAGCTTGACGAGAATCGACTCTCAACTTCTCTCTAGACGGTCTTTGCCTCAGTCTTTAGACGGTCTTCAAAAATTCCAATTTCTACCTATCGACGCTCAACTTCTCTCTAGACGGTCTTTGCCTCAGTCTTTAGACGGTCTTCAAAAATTTCAATTTCTACCTATCTTATAGTTAAAGTGAATTCTCCACTTTGGCTCCCAACAAAGGTCCCTATTCGGCTTTCTTTCGATTTCGTTTCCATAGATGCGTTATTCGAACCTGAATAGGTTTGCACGGAGTCGTGCTTTTAGCGTTGAGAGAGCGGAAAATCGTTGGTCGCTGAGGTTTTACAGTGAAATTAGGCTTGGCTATTAGCAGATTTACAAGCTATCGCATTATTATTTTTAGAGGGTCGATGTGAATGAGATCATTTCAAAGTGAATGAATGCCGATACTTACGAATTCACTAAATGTAAAATCTCGAAATTGCTTAGAGCACTCGTTTTGTCTTTTTTGGAATATATTAGTGAAGCAAACTCAACTAATCGAAGAGTTTCCACTCAAATTTGACGCCAATGAAAACAGAATGCTTCTTTACTGTCTACAGCTGGAGCCTTTTCTCAGAACGCAATGTTCTACAAGTTGAACTAACGTTTAAACGAATATTTGCACTATTGATCGTGATTTAATTGAGGTTTCTTTAAGCATAAACGAGGCTTTCATATGAATAGTTGCAAAAACGATGTACAACCTCAAATAGGACCACTCCCTCCCACTTCCGTAGCTTTCATTTGTAGTCAACTTCTTAGCCGTAATATTTCATTAAGGAAATGGGTAAACACTTGAATCAATAGAACCCGTTTTATTTAGTCTGAAAATTCCGCTTTTTCTCACTGGAAACCCCCGTCACAAGGTCGAAACTCCGTTGTGTCTCGAATAGATCTCCCCTTTCAACACCTTAGATCAGTGGATCCCCGTGGGCTATGTTGAAGACGATATGATACTGTCCTTTATAATATGAGGAAAATCTCTGAAAATATGGAATATTTTAATTTCATTTTTTTGGCATTCAGTGAATGCCGTTCATTTGTTTTCGGTCTTTTTTGAGGTGCTGAAATGAATTTGTTTCCCTCAAAAACGATTTCGACTATGTGAGACTCTCATTTCACTTCCCATTCAAATAGGGGTTTCCATTGCAGACCCGAACTCTACGAGGATATCAAACGCGGAATTTACTCTCTTTCAGACCGCCCAAAGATGTTGAAATGTCCCCTAATGTGACATTATCGTCATATTCTATAACACTAAAGTAAAGTTGTGCTTCATGTAAGTTGCTGTAATGACTCACGTCGAGATCGACGACTTATCAAACAAGTAATAATTGCTGCACCTAGCAGTAATGTTGTTAAAGTGAGCGCACCAATAACGAGTGCATTAATGGCGATACATCGACGAAAGGCTAATTTGCCCACGGAGGGTGAACTCTGTCGGGAACTATCTGCAGCAAAAGGCTCCTCAAAAGCATCTAACGTCTCAATACGAGGTGATGCAACATCGACGGTGCTATCGATAAATGTTGGTCGATCCAGCGATGGTAAGATGCTCATCCTAAATTAATTGTTTATATTTTACGAACGTCGATTTAAAAGGAAGTGAAACATCACTATCCTCCGTAGTATCCCAGTCCTAAATGAATGTGTTTTACTCATGTCAATAATCATTTTCTCCCTCTTTCATAACCTCTAAAATTGTATCGAACCACTCAGTCCACTACGAACTTCCCCAAGAGCTTTGAATTTGCTTTGTGCATTCAAAGGATCGTCTCTTCTTTCCGTGAGAAAAACAAATGAAATATGGCAGGAAGACCTCTTTTGTCGTGCGGGATCGCGACAAGATGGCCTTGTACAGCTTGTTCCTTTTTCTTTGAGGGTTACCGAGATCTGACACTGAAAGAAAAGTGCTGTTCGATCGGCATATTTGAAAACATGTGCTTCCTGAAAAAAAAAAGAATTCAACTAACAAACTTGCTAAGCATGTTAAAAAACCATAAAAATTACGTGACATTTGACCCTACCATGACGTTTAGCATTGTGATAATATGCAACGGCAAATTACCCATCGTTTTGATTAGTTCTTTGCATCTTTTCTTGTCTTCGCATTGATGTTTCATTCGTGTTGTCTTGTTTTTCATCACATTCGCTTCCTTGTACTCTTCTGAATAATTTAAATGGCTTCTTACCCACTCATCCACACTCTCCTCTCTCCTCTTTCCCCAATTCTCCCTCTCCACATATACGACCCCTTACGTCTACGATTGTTTCATGATAAATTCCTCGCAATGCTTGTTAAATTCACCTGTGCGGCCATAAGGTCAGTAGGATAATCCAAGTTGGCAAGAATGTGCTTGTCGATAGCGCATCCATTTGCGTCGATCGTCTCTACCTGCCTGCCTCGGCCATCATCGACGATACACGAATGTACGACCATGCAGAATGTATCCTGATATTCCGAATCACACGTCCACTTGTGATATACCTAAAAATGAGATCACCTACTCTCTTTCAAAGCCATATCCTGAAAGTCTCCGACATCTTCCTAGAAGTCCACCTAATAAACAATAGAGAACAAATAGCGCATTTTATCCATACAGAGAACTCGGCATTTTACTACTGTTACATGGGCCAACAATTCAAAAGGTGGCGAATCCGAACGTCGTTCTTTCGAAATAGACAAACCATCGATGCCCATTGAAATGTGGATTTGGAAGATGTGCAGTGCAATTTTGCAGCATTATTAGCCAATCCAGCTCAACTATTGGAAGGCGTCACTGCTGTGAAGTGCAGGAAACACTCCGAAGTTGAAAGCGTTTAGTTTTATGGTCGATTGTAGGAGAAACACAATAGAAAGCAATGATTTATGCAGGCGGAAGTTGTACACTGCGTGATAGATGTGGAATTTTATGTCTACATGAGCGCTGAGTAATCGATGGAGGAATGGAGTACCTATGAAAGGAATAGAGTATCCTTCAACTCATCGAGCAGCAGTAACTCTTCATTCTCCCATCTCCGCTCTCCCAGCATTCACAGTTTCATGTTCCGTTGTATTTCAGAAGGGTGATTGATAAGCGACTTACGCAGCGTTGTTCACATTCACTGTTACTATTTTCTAAGATGTTTATTTGTGCAGTGATATGAGAGTTTCGTAAAACATCCACAACGTCTTCTACCTGTTGCTCAACAATAGCAAGAATTATACTTTACCTGTTGCCCAACAGTGGCAAAGAATACAGGTGTGCCATCTGGTCCACCGCTAAGAATTTCGTATCGGCAGATTGGCATCGTAAAGAACATTGAGACGAGTGCAGTGGCAACTTCGGCAACCTGAATGCGATCGCGTTCCTCATCTAGCAATTATTTTCAAAAATTTCAGCTTTCAATTATTACTGCCGTTTCAATCAGTTAAAATATAATTTTTTCGGCAACAGGAAACCCAATTTCATTGACGATCTCTCACAATCCATCAAACAAATATATTTGTCTCGTATTTCTTTCATATCCGATCGGGTACTGAGTGAAATCTTCGATCAATTTTTTCCCCATTATAAATTCACGCTTGCAATAATTGGGTAATTTAAGATATGATAGCTATGCATCGAAAATATAGAAGAGAAACTATGAACGGGTAGTGATCATCAACTGGAATGAAGATCATTCCCTTAGTAGTATGAATGAGTCTACACTTAGTGCATAAGTGGGAGATTATTTGAACAAGCAGTTGTTAATTTCAAGAAATTCGACCCATTTAAAGGAAATGGCCGTAATTTTGCCACTGAAAAATGAGCGAAATTTATCTTCTTCAACAGCAGCAATTCCATCAATGCTTCTGGTCGCTTAATTCGAGCGATCGCAACAAACTTTCACAGAGAAGTACTTCGCAATAAATGCGTTCTATCCGAAGAAATGGGTTAACTATTCACCTCTATCTGCTGGCTAATAGTCTTATCCGCCTCCATATAGAAACACTGAATATTGTACACTCGATCGACCTTCGTAAGAAACTGAAACTTCTCCAATTAATAAGGCCATTTGCAAGCTTTCCTGAAAAGTTCCCTTAATGATCCGGCCATTTATGGGTTCTATTTTGATGCTTTAATCTCGCCTATCAAAGACACTGAATAGAAATAACCGCTTAAAACAACGAAGCGATGAAAAATCCTATTTTTTATTGGCGATTATAATGTGGAATTGAAAGTTTCCGCATAAGTATACGTATGGAAACAACGACGGCGAGCAATATATAGGCAATCTAATGTAGTTTATACTAGTTTGATTGGAAGAATCTATATTTCAGGATTTCAGGATGGATTATGGAATTGGTGAGTTCTTCTAACAGAATTTTTGAAGCAAACGTCGATATAATTAGTGAGCGAGCTCCAAGGGAACTGCCGAGGTTACCTCACCATTCGTTCACTTGACTCTCGCGTTTTTTTTAAAGGAACCTAAAAATTGACTTTGTGAACGTTCGTTGCCTATTTTCACAAAAATGAACCTGTCTATAGAATGGTGAAAAAAAAGGCTTTTTAGACATGATTCGACACAAATAATGAGGATGTTTGAAGGGATTTGCGAGATTGATTCGTTCTTACAAAATGAGGGGATTCGTTGATACTTTAGTGTCCATTGATCATGTACCTTCAGGTCGGCAGCTCTCAACCGGACATCTGTGGAGGGCGAAGAAGACTACATGATAGGAGAGTGCACACAGATTGCTATCAATAAAATATTGCTCTTGAGCTTGAGCCTACACTGAAATACTTTACGAGCAGCACAACACACTTACTAAAGGATGAAAAGAGACGACGACAGCTATTGATGTGAAGATTCCGCGAGGATTCCTGCAAAAGAAATAACTGCTTCCACGAAGGCTTCACATCGCTTATACATCCTAGTCGTTGAATCTCTGATGCATATACTATTAAACTTACTCTAGAGACGCATATAATGTGATAAAGCAATAATTAACAAGTAGAATACTTACAAGTAACATCAATAAAGCGATATGTGAGAATTAAAATCAGCGCATAGGAGATGATAAGCGAAGAAAATAATCTCAGATTTTAGAATTATTATGAGCTCAACTTCCATCGACCTCCCAGTTGTTCTTCTTCACGCAATTGATTTCTTTTATTACTGCTATCTAAAGTGCTCACTTTCATAGTTGTTCTCCGTTTTTCCAATAGTTATCTGCCGGTTTTTCGTAAATCTCTCTTCATTTCTTTGCTCTTCCTCGAAATCATAATTTCTCATATTTCAATGATGGAATTAAATTAAAATCGCTAGCTTTATTAAAGCATTTTTTGTATTCTTTATCCTCAATCGACTGCTCACTTTCGTTCTTCATTACTCCGCCACTATCATTCAACATTATTGAAGTGTTCTTCCCATAGAACTCAACCTTCCGTCTTTCCATCTCGAGGTTGAATAACGTGAAAGTCACCATTAATAACTCATTTTGGAGAATGATATCAGCTGAATGATTGTTGTATATATCGGTGTATATATTGATGTATGAAGGTGGAAATTCGCTGCTGTATAAGAGTTATACAGAAGTCGATGTTATGTTGCCGCAGTTGTTAAGTGACGTTCTTAACTATGACCGAAAGGCAATAGTCGACGGATTTCCTTTCAAGTATGGTTTGATCGACTGTATTTCCTCATCTATTCAGCTTCAATTTCATGACACCTTAGTTCTGGTGAAGAACAACGGAGCAACCTCATACACGCAAACGCTCTTCTAACGCTTCCACTGCCAATAAAAAATTGGCTCAGACAAATTAATTTTAACTCCCCTTCCCCACCTCTCTCACCTGTTTTACGGTGAATCCTCGAGCTTAAGAAGAGCATGTCCACCTCGAATGGAAGTTCAAATTTCAACTCTTAAGCTGGTTGACGGGTTACCATGACTTTCCGAGAAAAACCGATCGGAAGATAAGGAAATATGCACCTAAATTGTGAATACATTGCCACTATCAAAGTAACATAACATCATACATACAATGAGCGGAGTCGTGACATGCCACACGTTTCAAAATGTAGTATGATGCCCGTGAATGGCCTCCCAATTTGCTCATTTCGGCAGTCGGCATCATCGAAGCGACCCTTCACGAAGAGACGTCCATCGAATGTTCGCCTGGAAAGTTATTCCTCGTTACGAGGTTCGCGTTTCTATTTCTTTTCTCTTTCCTCAAATTCCATCCAAGTAAATATCTCTTTATTTATTATGTAGGCACAATCCCCAATGGGTATTGCACGAGTTCTGATGAGAATCTTCTTGTTGGGGCAAAATTTGCACATTCTATAGAGAAAAACGGATCCAATATTCTTAAACTTTAATCAGAAATCTACTTATTCCAATACAGCAAGACGCCCCAACGAAACTGATGCCATAGTGTTTGAGTAACACAGTTCCACATATTCCCACCTAGGGTGGAAACTGCACGTCTCGAAGTAGGAAGTGAATCTCAGCAACGAATCGATGTAACGTTAGTTCATACCTTGTCTTGAATGTGATTCCGATCGCATCTGGAGCACATTCGATTTGCGGTTCACCCACAACGTCGTTATCGACTGATATTGTGAATGCAAGTGGGAAACAAAGCAGAACGTATCGCTGTAACATTATGCGCCTGTAAGCGTTAATTTCAGAATTGTCTCTGAGGGTTTAACCACAGAAACGAACGCATTTCACACTTTGAAGCATCGCTAAACGCTATCGACAAAAACGATGAAGCTCAGTGGTGAAGGGAACGAAGAAGATTAAATGCTACAAAGAGGTTTCCACCCCGCCATATTGGTCGCTTGCAAGAAGGGCCAAATTGAGGAAAGGTACTCTTCGAACTCTCACATTCAATACCAAGTAAACTTATTCTTACTGATCGGTTATCTGAGAGATTCGGATCTCAGCCGATATGTGTCGACGAAAATAGATTTGTACACCGCTCGTTTAGGCATAAAAAATTCCCCACCTTCAAATATTCAACAGCAATAAGTTTTTCTTCAGATATTTGCAAGAAAGTCTTCCGATGATTTCTCTCCACTCCAAAAAGAGGAGAAAATCCCGAGTGATCTCAAAGTTGCGAATAATGAAGGATGACATCAAATATCGCATATGCAATTCATTGTGCAACCTTAATTTGAGATGTATTGAATTTGTCTACCTCACTGTGTAGTTGAGCACAACATGGAGAGACGTGCTCGATGCAATTCGACAGTAGAAAATTCCACCTTCCACCTGTGCAAATTGCACGGGCCTTCTTGCAAGCAATTTTACTGCTTACTGCCAACAGTGATGAGGGTCGTTCAGCTTAACGTGTGCAACTTTCGAGCATTTCGGCGTTTGACGCTCTAAAACGTCGTCTACACGCAGAAGAACTTTAACATTGTTTAATTCAGAGAGAAGGCAGCGACTACGAGAAATTCGACTTCTTTCCATCCTCTCCATCCGTCTCTGACATTCCCATTTTAAGTATATAAATTAAAGTTCTTAGGTAGGAGTGGTGTTTTCGAGGGAAGAGCTATCGCTTGTTGCAAAAGAACAAAGGGAAAATCTTCTTGAATCTCTTTGACTTTTCCACTTAGCTTCTAAAATATTTAATAAAACATTGCAATTATTAGCACAATATGCCTAATTAATATGATCTTCTATCTTAAATTTCCCCAGCGAACTATCTTCTCGTTGAGTGATTAAGAAACTTTTTTGCTCAATCGCCAATGCGTCTACGGTGATTGGATGAGCAAAGAGTAGTCTTCTTCATAGCAATAATTATTCAGCGATACTTCAAGAAAATATAGATTTTTCACATGGAGGTAAAAGCGGCACATTGGAAATGATATTGTGGTTCATGATCATCCGGAGTCCACTTCCCCTTCATATTTCCGGCTTTTATGATGGAATAAGTGTGCTCTAAATTTCGATGAACTTGAAACAGCAACGTCTGCCGACCACCGGCTTATTAAAATATTCTTTCATATTTGACATAGCGTACAGGGTTTGAGGCGTTATATGAAAAAGAAAAAGCTACGCTTCGACAAATCTCTTCGTCACGGAAGGAAACGATTATGAGCTCATAAATTTTCTTATAGGTATAATTCGTGGCTGCAGAAATCGTATTGCATACAATTCATGAGAGATTGCTGTGAATGATTGGAAATGGTCGCGAATACGGAGCACAGTGAATACGTAGCATCGAGAGTAGCTAGTAAACTAGAGCTTAGGAAATCTGCATGAGGATGCATAAAAATAGCCATGATAGGAACAAATGTCATCAACAGGTAGACCAACCAATGGATCCGAGAAGTGAAGAAGGAAAAGAGCTGCATGCTTGGTGACAAATGGGCTAATTTACATACGCGATAAAAATATTGCTGTTGGAGGCCAGGAAGAATTATGGAAAGGACATCAGTGATTGACAGGAGTAGGAGCCAAGAGTCCACCCAATGAGGAAGACGGCTGGAAGCAGCTGAATCAGAACAGTAATGATTCACTCGAGTTAAAAAGAGGTAATTCTTCAGCATGGAGAGTGGGAAGGAATCTGGCAATCGCTATCGTTGTATATTGTTAAAATACGAAGGTCTGTAATCAAATTATTTCATATATTCAATGAGCATTTAGTGAATCAGTCACTGATTCACGTTTTCTCGGTCAATGAACCTTATTTACGACCATTCGGATCTGTTTCGAGTGTTTTAGTCGACATACGCAAGAGGAGGCATTGTGGGTAATGGTCACCGCGCCGTTAGCTAGAAACGAGGAGGAAATCGCATGCGTTCATCTCCGAGCGCCTATTTGCATACAGGCGAGAAATCAGATTGTTCTTAGTGGTTTACCAACTAAATTAGTATATTTACTTAGACTTCACTCATGATCGCTTTCTCAGTTATGGATTTAACAAAGAAATCTGGATATTTTATAAGATGCATTTCTGAAGGCCATTCAAGCATCTGCCCCATTGTTTTGAGTGGTAATGCTAAAAGAAAGTTGCTTCGTATCAAGCTCAACAATACGAAATGCCACAGTGATGTCACAAAATTATCATTTAATTTCGCCTTCGTCTAATAACCCTAATTATAAGAGAAGTAGCTCTTGTTTTTGTAGCCTATCATTAGCTCATAGTTATATCGTGCTCGCTATGATCAAAGTGCCGTATAGAATAACGGCAAACTAAGTGGACGAAATTTACGGATTTGACTGGGCCGCAAGAACGAATCCAATTCCAGGTTTAGTATGCTTATGGACGAAAAAGAAAAAGAAACTTGATAAAAATAGCCTGAATTCAACCGATAATAATGGGTTGCAGAAAAAACGAGAAGACAAAAACACTGTTTACAGGTGATTTAGATCACGGTGGAAATCAAAGTACCACTCTTCCTCGCCGATTTTAAAACTGCTTCATTTCAGAGCATTTATAGAAGATTCGGTTGCATTATGGTTGGAATATTTTTGCGAAATTTCAATGACGCGTTGTTTCCATTAAATGGAAATGAACACAAATTTCGCGATTTTATTCAGAGGTACTTAAAAAGGCATTTAAGAGGTAGAAAAATTAATGCATGTGAGTGATAATTGCCGAGAAGATAATTGCCAACACAACGGGTGGCTATGTCATCATGAGTCGGATGGTTTTCGCGTCTTAAAGTGATTTCTTTGAGAAGTTACTATAAAATACTTCTACATTCCCTCTCCCTCTGTCATCTCTCGACGTGCAAAGAGATGTGATTTACCTACTAAAGTTGATGTGTGGAAATAATCCTCAAAATGGGGTACAATCTTAAGAAATGACGTTTTGGAAATCCCAAAAATAGGATTTTTTGGAAGTCCATTTCAGCTTCAACTAATGAATGGAATTGCCGGCAAGTGATCCTTAAAATGTGCATTTACGAGGACAATTAACAATGCAATAAATGGAAGCAACAGTGACGCTTTTCTGAAACAGAACACATAAAATAGGATAGCGAAAGAATATTTCTCCCATATGAGTGACAAAAAGACTGCGCTCTTTGCCAGTTGTTCTTCCAACGCAGTTGATTGATATTTGAGTTGATTTGGCCTAATTTGATTTGATTTGAATTTCTTTCTATAAAGAAAATAACTCAAAGTACTCACAGATAAATTCCACAGCATTTTACTGCCTATTTGAAGAGCGAAAAGTTAATGAAATCCTCTACAATAATGTAAAATGAGACACGAATGTTCCGCATTAAGGTTTTCATTCATGCGTCTTAAACTGTTGATAAGTGAAGCCGACCCTTGCTAACCGCTTCTCAATTTTTATTAAGACGCATTGCTATCAGGTGCTATCTTATCGCTCTTCCCGAAGAGTACTGAATGAACCTTTCGTCTCAAAAAAGCCTTCAAAACCCTTATTTAGATCAAATCGCTCGTCTGAAAAAAAAGGTAGCACAGCCCATTACATAATAGATTAAATGCTATTATAGCCATTGTCAATTCCTAGAAATTGCTTGACTTTTCATTGTCCCAATTAATCGCTCGCCTGCTATACCTTTCTTTTATTGGCCAATCATAACTCTTAGGAAACAGCATAGCTCATAGCATAGTGTTTTAAAGAACTGTTGATAAGCAGTATCAGCTTATAACTGAAGAAAAAGCTAAGAAGCATACGACGTTTTATCCAATATCCTTTCGATCGATCGAGAATGATCGTTTTTCAAGTCCCGACTTTCGTTATCGATAGGTCTAGATGTGCTGCTCAAGCGATGAAACGAGCAATGCGCAATCACGAATCAATGGCAAGAAGGCAAAAGCTCGCCAAGATTAATTCCCCGAAGCAGCTCTAGAGAAGCACATCGCTTTTATTTAGGCGGCTGCGAAGACATTCTATTTCCACCCTTTATATCTGCAAGAAAAATCCACTCCCTATTAATTCTCGTGCAAAACTGTCAACACTGCAATATTATGTAGGCTTGTAAATTTTCGAAGATCCTTCCATTGCGATGTGGGTCATATCAGTTTTCGTTGCTGAGAACATAAAAAGACGAATCCTACTTTTAGGCGAGTGTCAACGACTGCGCCACCAGCGTATGGTGCCTTCGAGTAATTTGGCAAAAGCGTCTCATTAAAAGCATGGAAAGTCTGGAGAGGAAGAGGCAATATTACTTCAGAGTCGCGGCAGAATTTGTCTTTGGTTACTCATCGGTAAAGTTTTTCCAAGTAAAACTCCGACCCTTCGTTCGTTGCTATTCGTTTGCTGAAATATCGTGCTGAGATGTGTAGAGATCTTTGCGAGAAGCATGCAGATTTAGTTGGATTTACAAGCGATGGGAATTAGACGTGATCAATTGAATGTCCCCTAATGTTTGCATATTCCAAACGCTTTTGAATGCGAAACGATGAGAAAACACCTGTGCATCATTCTGGTGCGAGAAGAGGAGCCATTCGTTGGGAAGTGAAACTGTTAGCTATCTAATCCGATAACGCATGAACTAAGTTTCACCACTGGAGGAAGTTCGGGGTATAGAATTCTTTCACTGTGGGATAATTTCATTTCGATCCTTTGACAAGTTTTCCGCCCATCTTCACTGTTCATTCGTCGTTTTTTTTTTTGTCAGAGCATTGCTATCATTTATCGTCAAGCCGTATAACTTCCCTAATTTACATTCAGTTCCAAATTTTTTTGCCATTGTGATTGGAATTTTATCTTTAACACTCGAATGTCATATGATCAAGGGCTATCTAAGAACACATATTTTCTATTTCGCATATATGCAACGCATTGAAATAACAATTCGATATGCCATATAGGCGAATCAAATATAGAGAATCATTCATTCATCACTATAACATGTTGAAATGCGCTATTTGTTCCTTATAGACGTTTGTTCTCACAGAAGCTCATAACAAATCTTAGGATACGTTTAGGCAAATAGAATCAATCAATGCCTAAAAAATCGAAAATCTTACTCGTAGAGCAGTTTTCTATGTTATTTTGCGAGCGGAACTATACGAAAGTTGTATTTAAAGCGCCTTTATTGCATTATTTTCACCCTTAGCTGCTTCTTCTCCATTCATCATGCAACTTTATTGCTAAATCGAGCGAAAGCTAAGTTCTCTTCATCGTTTTCATCATTGATATTTTACAGCGTCGATGATGGATACGAATCAGTTGGAGTATTTCTATGCTTGAATGAAATCAACCATACATAACAGAACATCACCGACAATAATGGCAATTAATAACTATGAATGAAAAATTCTTTTAGCAATTACAGAGATAAAAAACATGCAAATTCAGTGCTATGAAAGACATGCGAAAATGCTAATAGCCTTGAAGTATGTGAAAGAATGATAAGAGGGTGAAATGCAGAAAACACAAATTCTGACACCTCTTCAAAATGAACCACTTCAAAAACGTCAACACCTCGATGAATCACTATAACCGTCCCAATCATCAGACCACGACGCATCACAAAATATGACGATCGTGCTTTTCTCTTGAAACGTTGAGAGTTTTAATGAATAACCCGTTCTTTCGCTTTTTTACAGCAAGACGAGGTAGTAGTGAAGGGGCAGATACACACAGAAACGTTCTTTCTGCTTAGCTTCATTAAAAAAGCATCAAAAATCCGATATCATATTACTGAAACAAACTGTTATCAGCAATGGAACATTCTTCCACAACAGAGAAGTCCGCCTTGAAAGATTTTTTGCGAATCTGATGATGCTTGTGAGTAACGGATTGATGCTAAGAAACAGTAAGGGACTGACGCTAAGAAACTGCCAAACAAAGAATCCTTGCAGATAAAAAACGTTGAAAAAACTGCCCAAGAGAGCTTTCAATTGATGGAAACTCACTTAACGGAAGCATAGGTGGAAAAATTTCAACGTTAGTATAACAGCTTGATTATTCGAAAATCTTGGAAATGAACACCAAAAACGGTTGCTGATAGAAAACTGAGTCGGAATATCAGTGAACGCTTTTAATTTCGGCGGCTGGATAGCGACAATATGTGAACGAACCTCAATGAAAGTCCGCGCATTGGTCGGCCACTAAACATAAATAAGCGGACAGGGTAACTGTCACTATTGGGAGGCAAACTAAAAAGGAGCAAGAGTGATGATCATCGTGCAAAATCTCAAAGTTAGACGAAAGAATACTCAAAAATTCGATGCGTTCATCATTTGCGCAAAAGCAATTTGAGCATTAAAAGTGCACTAAATTGCGAAGGTTATATCGAAATGATTTAAGAAATGCGCTTGAAGAGTGAGTAAATTCGCTGATAGGTCGGTTATAAGCTATGAGCTGAGATAATTACGAGCTGAGAAAAATTGGTGTGCTGCGAATTTTTCAGTACTATTTTGTAATAACCTCATAGAATAGAAGCTTTACGCTATTTGTGCTACTAAAGAAAGTAATTTCAGTAAGAATTCGTTCAGTAAAATTAAAAAACTTCACGACCGCAAAGTTTAAGAGGAAAAACCCTTTTCTTGAACTAAAAAGAATAGCTCGGAACTCGCTTTTCCGAGAAAAGCTCAAACCGTTGAGTTCCTGGAATTATGAACACTGAACTTGGCTTGTGAGTTATTCAAAGCAATAAAAACGATAGCTAAAGAAAATATAATAAACTAGCTCGGAACTCGCTTTTCACAGAAAGGCTCAAACCGTTGAGTTCGTGGAATTATGAACGCTAAACTCGGCTTGTAAGTTATTCACGGCAACAAAAACGATAGCTAAAGAAGATATAATAAAGAAAATTAGTTAACTGAGTGAGGTCAACGTTACGACATAAATATAACTTTTGAATGAACGTTGCAAAGAAAATGATGAAAATTACAAATTTGTTGTTTGTTTCGTAGAAATATCTCAACGATTGGACTTTTTTTAACGATGGCAGTAATAAAAATAGCAAACGAAATGGTATTCGACACGTTTTAATTGAGTGTTTCGCAGTGAATCGTTGATGAGTTTAAATAGGAGGGCCGAATCACCTCCACAATCGGGAACGTTGCGTCAATGCATTCGCCGTTTATCCTTCGCATTCATCGGCGTATGTTAGGTGAAAGTTTTCGTTTCACTTGCGTAACACTTGAAGATATCGAAAGTGAAATCACCACAAAACTTGTTGTTAGGGCTCATCAACGAGGCCAATTAGTGACCAGCCGACTCGACTACTAAAGACATAACAAATATTTCGATAGACGGTGGACGACGTTCTCTGAGGGATTTTCATTAAGAGATGAGGAGAAACGCTCTGATGGAAACGTGCATTGAGATTGGCTCATTGAAGAAAATATAGCTTCCTACGCGAAATTAAGAGAAATGTTAACGAGGCGACAGTCAGAGAAGAGTGAATTCATCGCTAGAGGAGATGAGTGAAACAAGAATGAGGGCACAAAGGTGTGGATATTCATCGGCGATGATATGTACGTTATCTCCGGTTGACATCCGAACGATTGGTGGATTGACACGATCTTGGCCGTCGATCTTCGTTTTCATCCCGAACGTATTCGCAGATGCCCTCACGAATCCGAGGTCATTCCTGCATCGCCAGCACTTATTATGTTTGTGTTGTTTGCGTTCTTTGAGCGTTTTCATTAGGTTGTAATCGTAAATCAATGCACGTTCATTCAGTTGTGCATGCGATTATCAAAAACTTTCGATTTTCTCCTCACTCAAGAATCAGCTGCAGTGCATAAATAAAGGAAGAACCATAATCCAAAAATACTGCTATAAAAGTAATGCAGTAACAACTGTACTACAGAGTAATAATAGTAAAGTATATGATGTTATTGCAACAATTATTTGTGGTAAACTCAACAGGAGAAAAATAAAACAATATAGTGGTAAAGAGTACGGCATTATAGACCTCAACGATTTGAAGTCACTTGCTTTCAAGCTTCTTATGTTTTGAGCTATCGCTCTGAATGCGAATTAAAGAGATGAAAGGCTACAAGATTTCATATGCACCGAATGAAGAAATTGGAAATTTTTCGCTCATGCAATATTGGAAAGTAGCTTTGAGCAGTATCAATGATGTTCATAGCATCGTCCCTCTCATGTCGATGACACACGACAGTTGGTCCACTGAGTTCATCGACAATTGTATTCGAATACTTTGAGTGGTGGGCTCGTCACCACAGTCTTTTCCTTCGGTCTCATCCATAAGCATTTATTATCACGACTAAGGCATTCCTCATGCTTATGATTAGGCAAGCATGTCCTGCTCTGTTTTATCGGTGCAAAAGCTTTCAAAGTGTGGTTTCATCGACGCTAACATTTACATACACCTATCCCAAAATATATTTGCGAAGCTCATGATGGCGATGCTTGCGCCATGCACGTCTGCACCACTGTCAACGCTGGTGTCATTGAAGGTATTCGGAGAATTTAAATGGTTTACCATCTGACGGTCGGCCTATGTGAACAATCACCAGTCGATCTATTTCGAGAGCAGTTATAGCTGCATAAATGCGCCTATGAACTTTGCAATCAGCCTGGCCAGATTTTCATTTCAAAGCTATCGTCTCGCAAGAAAAGTATATTTTATTATGACTTGCACAGAGTGGTCGAGCTAGTTGCAATATGAATGATCCAGTGCGGACATTTTGCTCTTGGTTGGCCTGGTCGTTCTTACAAGAGGAATTGCAGAAGCAGTGTTGTGTGCTAGGCCTTCTAGTGCACATTTCCACTCATTTTATCAAAACGAAAACTTCCTCTATCGCTGAGGTAAAGATGTCCATATTTTTGTTGTTGTTGCTGTAGAATGCAAGCATTAACGTTTCAGTTGAAAGTGGATGAGTGTATTGTTGCTCTGCGGGAACGCTATGAACTCTTTCTGCAACTGCGTATCCTCTATCTAATATCACATCACCTCGCAAGCACCCCAATACCTCCACACTCTCATTAAAGCGGGGAAGCGCGAACGCTGTCCCCAAACGCAAAAATTATGCTGTTGGCCAATCCCAACTCGGGACTGCCACACGGGTCAACCAAGCCGAAAGTGCAGTGGTAGTCTGACTACTGAATAATCCGTCTAATGCTGACGTCTCAAGCCGCACTTTTCCACCACATTTCCCCGCTATACCTGTCTCTGCTCTCCCAGTTATGGCCACTAGGGGCCGATAAGTATTTGCACATCTCAGCTTGGATATTTTCAAAAGTACCTTCTACGACTACTTAGGTGGTGCAGGCAAAAGGCTTCATTCTTCAGCAAGCATGCACAGGTGAATTGCTCTATAGTGCACTTCTAGATCGAATTATATCACTGACTCTTATCAGTTGCGCATCATGCAACAGTTTCATCTCGTGGGGAAGTTCGTCGAATTATGCATGTTTCCGTTGAAATTTAAAGTATTTTTTGAGCCTATTTGAAAGGGGCCTAACCTTCATATTTTACTTTCTAGCAGTACGTCGTTGCATTTCCTGCGACGATTTTATGCTTGCGTCGATGGGACGGGCAGATATGCACGAAGGGTGAAAATGTCCTTCGGGCGCATGAAGCCGTCTTCAGCTTAAGTCGCTCTCGTGCCTGAAATAGAAGTTGAGGTGCTAGACGTGAAGTGGTTGTTGTTACTGCTGTTGCTTGTTGGATATGTTTGCTGTGTTGCATATGGAATATTGGAAGTGTTGGGTGGTGGAGGTGATGTGCTGTTCAAATGTGTTGTCGTTTTGCTGGATTCTTCCAGACGCTTAACTGAACCACCGGACCGGAGGCTCCGGAGGTCTTTGCGCCTTATGAGCACGAACTACTGCCTTCTTCGTAACGATGGAGTTAATTCCATATTTTCTCTTCTTTTCTAGTAACGGTGTTTTTGACTCGGCTTTTTTGTGAAACAGTCATTTTTTTCATTCAACTGCTCTCTCCCTTTGAAATCTCTGAAATATCGATTTAGTCCCCTCACTTCTTCATGGAAGAGAGAGGACTAATCGTAGTCGTGTGTGTAACGACGGCTCGAGCAGTGCCGTGCAGGATGAAATACAACAAAACTGCAGCCGGTGGGGAGTATTTTATGAATCCACATCCAAACAAACTCGTTACCTCGACCACTCAGTTTGTTTTCCCACTCCAGTTTGCCTGTAGAGCGGTCACTTTTGGGCATTCTCATTAACCGGCAGAAGTAGCCGCACAGACAGCGGTAGTCCGTGATTACGACGTCATATCGTTAGAAGCATCCTATCTTATCAATAGCTTTATATGAACAAGAAATCATGTGAATGATACCTCATTTCCTACGTCAGCATCATGTGACCTTATTTGCCTCACTGATGTCTGGGTCAT
Source organism: Parascaris univalens (assembly GCA_037576465.1). Taxonomy (NCBI): domain Eukaryota; kingdom Metazoa; phylum Nematoda; class Chromadorea; order Rhabditida; family Ascarididae; genus Parascaris; species Parascaris univalens. The sequence goes on from CM075173.1 coordinate 31,382,554, forward strand.
GTCCCGTCTCGCTCTTGAGCGTAGTTATCCTTTAGATCTTTCCTTCCCATCTTTCCCGCAGCATTGATGAAGTTACCTCTGTCACTACCTACGGGTTTCGTGATTTCGTTGACCCCACAATTTTAGCCTGCCACACCTGTGTCGTTTCTCCTTTTCCCCACGTTGCAGTCAAATTGGTTGTTCGTGCACTGCTTTTATGTATGTAGCGTGATAATCGATCTTCACGTGAAACACTTTCTCACTCCCATGGGTGGGGGTTCGTTCACTCAGCTCGAAGCTCCTGTGTAGTAGTCACAAGAGAGAGCAACTCTTGAAGCGGTGATTGCCTCTGAAGAAGTCAGAGGGGGGAGTGAAGAAGATATGAGTTTGCCTAGTGGAAAATGTGGGGTAGGTTCGTTGTGCGGCGAGTCACATGGTTGTGCTGTGTTTGCAATCAGTTGCGCGTCATTCCAGGGCGGCCAGGAAAACACTTTGTGCGATGCCACCAACAGGAACACTCAACCTTCCGGTGCACACCGTCACTTCCGTTGCATCGGTCGGACCAAATACTGACGACGAAAAAATTTGGTGAGGACAAGATTTCTGACCTTCATAACATTTCGATTGATTGGACGACGAGTTTGCCCACCAAGAGTGATTTCACTGCATAATTGTTGTTGCAATCTCCATTCGTTTCAGCAGATTTAACATCGACGATAAAGTTGAGGCTACGGATAGGAAGAGGACAAATGAGGGAAAAGTGATGAGTAGTTCGAAAAACCGCAGAAAAAAGCGTCTTATTGAGCCTAAACGTAACTTCAGAAAGTGTGTTAAGAAAGCGTTCGTGTGGGAAAATACTAATCACTGGCGAATGACGATCTTAGCCACCATTTTACTGTCATTCATACCATTGCTTTTCTTCGTATGATATGAGAATCTCAATCGTTTTCTTTACAAGAAATGTAGGATGTAATGGGTTCAAAGTCGCTTGAAATGGTTTCGTAAACGAATATCGACATTCTGTTCATTGAGTTGGATCGCATCGATTATATTGTTTTGTTATTTAATGACTTGTTATTTAATCTACTCGCAGATGTGACTTTAATGGTACGTTGCCGATTTGAATTACACCTACCGATCGACATTACGAAGCGATCAGCTCAAATTGCCGCACATTTCACTCGGCGTGAAAAACTTCACCCCTGGTTGTGCCGTCATTTCATTGAAGTACTTAAAGTCTCCGATATATAATACAACTTGTTTATTTGATAACGACTGGCGTAATTTTTTTGCGAATTTAGGACGCAAATCCTCTCGGAAGTAAGCGCTAAAGGTGCCAATAACACTCCACAAGGTTCAGTGCTTTTCCTTGGTAAGTGTAGTTTTTTTTCCATTTTCCATCCATTCAAAATCTCCACCACAGAAGCTCTGATGCGAAGAACCCAACTGGAAATCGTGTCTTCCCAGGTTCGTTTAATCGAACCTTTCAGGAACTTTTGTTAAAGCACGGATACACTTGTGGTTTCAGATCTTTAGATGTGCTGCATGCAGCTATAGTCAGCTCTTCTATGAAAATCTAAACAGGCAAGTATGTTCATGTGAACTTTGTGTGTACGACGAATCGCATTCACTCAATAAAATTACCGTTCAGATGCTATTATGGCGCCTACTGATTATTAAGTCATATCAGATGTGATGTTCAGTGCAATCGAGTTACGCTATCCTAGAACCTCGACACGAAAACTTCATCTTCTCGGATGTAGTCACGTTCCCTGCAGAAGCCTTTTGCTCCATTCCGTCCCTGGCCTGATCTCTGTTCTTTATCAGTGGCCTAACCTAATGATCTTTAATTAACATGCCTTATTACTTGATATTTCGAGTCGATGAAACCGTAGTTCTGGAAAACCAATCGCTTAGTGCAGCCATCGAAGCGCTCTTTTCCTAGCTAGGGTTTTGTTGCTCCTGTTGGTTCATCACGCTCTTCAATGGACATGTGCAGTTTAATTTGAGAGAGTGATGAGGTAGTGGGATCGAAGATGAGCGATTTGCGGGAACACATAACTCGATTTCGATGCAGCTATCTGCCCATGGGGTACGTTCAACGGTCCCATTCTTCAGAACTATATTGCTAATGGTGATATGGTTATAGTATAAATAGGTTGCAGGTGGTGCTCTGCGATTTTTACTTCAGTCCGCTACAAGATCGCAGGACTCTGCGTTAACGGAGTAGAAGCTGGAGTTTAGTGATCATTTTTTGTTCTGTTTCTGTGCAGATGCGATGATTCCAGTGGTGGAAAAAATTTTGGAGAAGAACCTTGCACTATATCCGCTCTATTCCTTTCACTAAAATCTACAGTCATAAATTCGTTCAAGTGGTTATTGTAATTAATTCAGGCGATCGGCAAAGTGGGAAAAGTTGGTTGTTGAGTCGACTCGAAAAGAGGGAAGCATCTGGACGTGGCTCAGCACTCGAATATCATTTTTTGAATGTGCATGCGGATTTTCGTGACGCAAGTTATGCATATCAGCTGAGCACAGCAGGCAAGGATTTCATTTTTGCTTTCATATGCAAAGTATTCGTAAGAGTTATTGGAGTTTACGTCATGATTGCTGACGATTAAATACGTGATCAAGGTTGTAGATTTGACATAGGGGATGGATGAGGAGGGGAGGGTGATCGCTAAACTTTTTTCTGCTATATTTTGGAAATGAGGTGTCTCATAGTGGGAACACATCAATTTTGTAGCTCCATATCATCAACTGTATCGAATAAGCGTTTGCTAGTTCCATATTTTGGTAACAGAATGAACTCTGAGACTGCGAGAAAGTTTTAGAGAAAGGCAGTATTTGGAAATGGGAACACGGTTGTTCTGGGTTATTTCTGACACTTCATAGTCAAGAAACAACTATACTTTTCAATTCATCGGACATTTTCATATTCCTGAGACCGTAAAATGAGACGGTAGGAAAGTGCCACTTATAAGCATTCTGCTAGTTGATCGTCTAATCTGAGAATTATTCTATTCTGATCGTTTACAACAAAAAAATTTGGTCAGCTGTGAAAATGGTGAAACGACGCGTCGAAGATTTGCGAAAAAAGTAAAATGGTTCAGCAGTCCGCGGAAAAAAGTTATAGCAGACGTTGAGCAAAGCTCATCGTTGGTCGAGTTTGGAGAGGAAATTCCTCCGTTTCGTTCTCCTGGCCGAAGGTCTGATGATCTCAAATCACCCGTCTGTGGTTTTATGTTGAACTGATGTTTAATTGTAATTGACAATATGCGGAATTGACGTCTCCTTCAAGTTGAATTATAGGCATATTTTTTTACTTCCTTCGATTGTTTTGGTATTTGCATGCACCTTAATCCTCAAAAGGTTTCGATCAACGTTTCCCTTCATCGTGTTCTGAGAGTGCACCAATTGCGTTTTTATTTTATCAGATGGCAGCTTTCGCTTGCCACCGGAATGCTCCTCGCAACGCACGATTTGTTGTGATATTTAGGTGCGGGAGTTGCACCAGGTGAAACTGTCACGTTACCTGTGTGGGTATTGGATGGTGATGAGTCGTTCGCGCCCCTGGTTAAATTCGCGCTGACACTATCACTGAGTCGCAGCGTGGTCGTACTCTGTGCGTCACTAACTCAACCTGGCGCTATCCTTTCATCGTTGAATCGATGGGCGAAACTTATCGATGCCCAGATTCAGAATATCTTCGATAAGAGTACGATTGCTGAAGCGAGACAAGCACGTTAGTGCTGTGTTCTATTTGTTCAACAGAATTTGACGGCAAAATGTTTCTTCGTGGTTTGAGGAAGCGTATCAGACGTTTTCATCAAAGGAGTTTAAAGCAAGGGACAATATGCCAGATGACACCAGGTCATCTATAGCAGAAAAGTGGAGTGGTGTGGTTTTCTGCTTTGAAGCAAGCTTCAAAGCAGAAAACCACACTTCAACAAAGCCCAGTACTATGGACAGGAGAAAAGTTACGAACAGGGTTGCCTTCTTTTTCGTCGCTATGCCAGCAGTGGCGGGGAACTGTTTAACCGTATTTGTAACATCTATATAGCTTAAAAATACTTTGGGGACTAATGTGCTGACAAGGCACACTTGCATAAAATCGCACTGACGAGCATGCCGGTTGGTTCTTTTGAACGGCACATCACTTTTCACTCAGTTGTGGCAACGAGCGGCCGCTTAGACATCAAATGAGGCGTTGGAACTAAAAATCACATTCACAATGCGCTCGGGTATGCTGGTATAAAATGGCGGCTGAATTGTTTTTTTGCTAATAAGAAGGCACAGCAGTTGGTAGGTGAATAGTTAAAGATGAAAAGATAAGAGGCTGTTAGCTGCAGCAGATCATTGTCATTGCAGAGGAACTGTTTTGGCAGGAATATGTGGAGCCACTTGATAGCTCGATGCATAGCGACAAAATACCGTCGATGGAAACCGAGCAGGTTGGATTCTCTGTTTCATTTTGAAGTGAAATTTCAGTGTTTTTCGGGATGAGGTAACAAGGTCTGTAAAAAAATAAAAGCTTAGATCAATAAGCATTTGGTTCCTTACAGTTTTGCATAAAACGGCATTGTGCGTATTCGGGTTTGGCCGCTCCCTATAGCTTCCTCTTCTCCGCCCTAAACGATTAGGGAGACTGAGACAGAAGTTTTCAACAAATGTTTTCCTTTAACGTCAGATTATCGCATATGACAGATTATGCTTTGGTTTTTTTTGAGAGGAGAGAGGATGGGAGAACTGGCAGGTTTTAAGGGTGGCTTATTTTTGTCGCGATCGATTTTACGGCTGCGAGATCATTTCTGTTTATTTCTCAGGGGCGGACTTTCGTGCAATAGTGAATTTGTAGAAAAATGACTTCTCAACGTAATTTGGTTCAAAAAGTCTCAGCTGAAGTTGTGCACAGCAAGACGTGGATAAAAATGGTTCCAGCAAGCTCAGTCCGAGTTTGCCCAATTTGGTCAACTCTTCGCTGGCTTTCCTATCTGTGATTTCTCGTAAAAATAGTGTTATTTTGTGCTACAAAACGGCTATGGTTTGCTTGTTGGCACGAGCAGAGTTACCGGTGGTGACATCAGACCTGCCGTTTCTTTTACGATGCCATCACGATTCATAACAGTTTAAATATTCATTGGCATACGATCGTAATATTGGTAATTTTTGAACTGTGGTGCAACGACGCTCTTGTGTACTACTTTTTTGCAGAAGTTTTTTATTGGCGTGTTGTTCCGTGCTCATTTAGTATTCTTATGAGTAAGCGTTCGGAATGTGTTGATAAGTTACAAATTGCTGGGAAGTCGGTGTCAGTAATGAAGCTTCAACGGTGAAATAGCTGTGCACGATATAAATTGTTGGCGGCTCAAAGCGAAATCTTAAAGTTTTTTCCTTTCATTCTGGGTTTTTTGACCAGCTAAGAGCATCATAACTGCGCCATTTCTGGTTTTAGTACGACCTTTCCCGAATTAACGTCGCTTGATCTAGAAACGCAAGAGTACAAGTCCGTTTAAATACAAACATCCTTCCCTGTGATAGTGAAATATAGGATTCCCGGACTACCTTTGAAATAATTACTATAGCTCTTCCGAACCAAGTTGATAACTTCTATTGGATAAGACTTTATGCATTGTGTTTTGATATGAATGGAGTTTAGGTGTTGCTCCCACTGCAACAAAATATATTAACTAGAAACTCGGGAGTGGCATTGGTCGTGGTGCTAACGAAGTGTGACCTGGCACACTCGGAGTTGAGCGATGAACAACTCGACCGTGTACAGTTCCACGTCAGAAAGTTCTGTATGCAGTATGGAGCGGCATTGGTTAGTTGTATTTGCTGCTGCATTTTAGGTCTCGAAGTGGGGCTAATAGAACTTCTTTAAGCTGGTAAAACGAGCGTTCGTGATTAGTCAGAAGTTTTTTTCTGGAAAAGAAGGAAGGGAATTTCATAGTCAGTAGCGAAATATGAATATATCTGTTGCATTTTCTGGGAAAAAGGGATCCCTTCTATATATTCGATACAGTTTGAATAGTTTGACAGGGAGTATCGTCTGAGAGGTTGTAGAGAGGTTGACAAATCCAGTCCTCTGAATATGATTGGTGCGCCAGTATTAGTCCTGTTTTATGCCTTATTGGCAGTTTTGCAACACAATCATAGCAGATGAATTTATGTGGAATGTTTGATTTCAAAGAAGTTGGTGGAAAATAGCGACTTTTAAAATGTTGCGCTTGTTTTTGTAGAGGGGTCGGTAGGCTTAGCCATTTCATCGACCTACATCCTCAAGACAAAATCAGTTGTACGTTAGCAAGATGGAACTCCTGCTGATTTTAATATTTGGGTGATTTTGCCTGTTTGTTCTGCTATGATGGAAGTTGGGGTTTAGTGACCCGTCGGAAATCGCCTTCTATTGACTTAAGCAGCTTCTAGTTCTCAAATGAAAATAATAAATAGGAGGTTTGGTGGCATCTGATTTGAAAACTTCTATTTAGTGTGGAATCAAGTTGTACAGCAACCTGCTTAGAGGCAGCTATATTTATTTGAGGTGTACACGTCGGCCAAAGAGGAGAAAAATACCGCGTTGCTCTACAAATATCTTGTGCACCGCGTCTGTGGAATTCCGTTTACAACACCAGCACATGTCGTCGAGAAAGATGCCATCTTCGTACCGGCTGGATGGGATAATGAGAAAAAGTTGGATATCATTCGTGAAACTCTCCCGGATGCCGACCAACCTCTTGAAGTAAGTGGTACTTTATGGTTTTTGACCAGTAATTTTTTTTTGGAGGGGTGAGCAAAGAAATTGTGGGAGAGGAACGAGGATCGTGAGATGACGCTCGTGGGAACTTTACCAAGGACTTGCAGAGGTGGAGGAAGGAAGGTGAGGACGGAGTTGGATGCAGCGGCCAACAACAGCTAGGCGAATATAGGAAATGCGTCCCACAATTATTTGATGAATTACATAAAATTTTGATAACATAACGCCGTGAACTCGCAGCAAATAAAGTCTTTCAAATCCGTTAGTTCTGACATACTTTATCACGATATAATGAGTGCAATGCTTAAATTTTGAGGCGCAATGCTCATTTAGCATGGATTAGTTGCATTTTTAGTCACAGGGGACGATAAAAATATGGCGCAGAAAACCTGTGATTAAGGTAAGTGTCTCATGAAGTGTGCGCATCAGCGTTAATCTATGGAGGGTACTCAAAAAGTTCTTAACTGCTATCAGAAATCCAAAAAAGAAAGGTCCATCTAATGATCTACAGATATTTCCCATTGTGAGTGGAATTCAGAAGCAGCGTTAAAAGGGATTTCCCCTAAAGATTGTCGAAGCGGTTGTTCGTCTATGGGGTCACCGTGCTGTCATTTTGCACTCATTTATGATTGAAAAACAGGTAGTATTTGATGCCTGCTGCAGGTAATTCTAATCCCGACTGGTAGCTGTAGCATGACGAGGTATGCTGACAACTACGCCATCTTGCACGGATAGGCTGTCAGTAATTGTGGAAGCAGTACATCTTCACATCCAGATTCAGGCTTCTGAAAGCTGTTTAGCTTTCCCTCAAGGAAAAAATACCTACAACGCCGTTATATTTTGATTTGAAGTGATTAGATAGGGGAATCTGTGATCGTTCCTCATGAAGAACTTCTGAACGAAAAAAGGGTTCAGATGCCTCGGGAACGTCATCAGATAAGGGAACAGATGGTTGAAGCCGAAGAAGAGCAGGCGTTCCTTCAGAAGCTAGCTAACGTGGAGATGGCCGCACCCAAGAAGACGCCGCAGCAGAAACCTCCAACAGAAGGCGCTGATGGCAACTCACCGCTAGTGTCTTTCTTCAACAATCTCCTTAAAACAAAGGAGGGCCAGGTAACAATATATTTTACGTGAGTTGCTTTGAAAGAGGGTCGGTGTGCATTTATTCGTGCATGGGTTGTGGATTCATTGAAACCCGCAAAGTGTATTTCATCAGTGTGCAGGTTATGTGTTGTCTGTGGAGACTGTCCATTCTAGATTTGCCAGCACGCCGCTCTCGGTGTACTGATTTGTGGTTCACGAGGGCTGTACTTAGGCGATTCAAATGACGCATTGCCCATCGCATCGTATCTGGTATTTCAGCCCACCTATGAGATTAATGAAAGCGGATGTATTTTGTGGCTGAGTTTAATTCGTTTCCATCCACTCAACGATTTACCTGGATTCAAGTCATGGGTAGGAAGAAGCAGCAAACACTGCCAATGGTTCGTATCCGCAGAGCTCACATTAAAATTGGCCAAAGTTTGGATTCAGTGCCACTGCGTACTTCGAGATGTGGATTTTGTGAAACCTATCCGCCCCATCTGTCTTAGTAGTTTTGAGAGAGGAAAATGGCAGGAGGTTCCAGACCCATATATGACAAACTCTCTTGACTAATAATTCGACAGTAGAAGTTATTTTAGTCGGTGCAAGCAGCGCGACCTGTTGGCGACCCGCAGGCGCAGTTGCAAAGGATGTTGGAACAAGTCAACAGTGCAGCTGCGAATCAATCTTCTAACAGCGAAAGTTCCTCGCAAGTCTAGGCGATCACTTTGTCTAATGGTATTTGTACTTTCGCCGATGGTATTTGTTCCTTGAGCTTGTTTTTTTCCCTATATAGCTTGTTTCTTCCATATATTTTTTTTCAACCACATAGCCGTTGTGGAATTGGTGCCACAGAATCATACCTATGCCTGGAGAGAGCTTCTAAAGTTACATAGGACGTAGAGGACATCATTCCGGTGAGAAATAAACTTGATGATAAATTTATTTGAGCAAAGATATTTCTGCGGATGTTCCTCCACGCTCGTGCTTTTGAAACGTGAATTCACTCCTCCGCGTATTGCTTTGGGTGCACCTGTTTCCTTCAACGAGTTCTCCGGAAGCATCTCATGTCGCTCAAAGGTTATGTGGTTTGGCTGTTCGCAGAGAATGGGACGGTTAATCCATTGTGACGGGTGTCTTGGAATGGTCCTCGTTGTGATTATTCATACTATACTTTGCATAGTCCTGTTGAAAAGATACCCTACCGCAAAAGTGCGTACGTTACGACGGTAACAACGACGGTTTGAGGCAGAAAAATTTCCATTCTTATTTGGTCATATGTACCAAGTTATCTGATTCAGAGTGAGATGTCACTAACGCGGTCTGCGGTTCTTCTTAAAATATCTTTGTAATGTCGGACACTGCTTTATTGTGGGACTCGAATGTCCGTCTCTCACTCTTCTTTTTTCCCTTTATTTTGTGCTTGGCGTGACGTGACACCACTTGTTCCATCCAGAAGAATGTTTAAGAAATTTTCCCAGAGCAAATTGACCGGAGGTGGGGGCTGTGATTGAAGGAACCTTTCACTTCCGTGCCCCTCTTCTCTTTTGATCATGCAGTAGCGGCCGTTCACTTTGTCGATGCACAAGACACTTAATGACGGCTGTCCCGAAGCAAACGAGCCAGTATATTTGATTGTCAGTAAATCGTTTGGCACGTGATTTCTTCCCAGAATTGAATACAACTGTTAACATACACTGATTGCCCTGAGTGCTCTATTTTGCTGTGCTAATGAACTGTTTGGTACTTGTCATTATTTGTCATTCGATAATAATATAAAGCAATATCCAAAGAAAAGTTACGACTGAAACGTGGACCAAATGGGCAAGAAAGTAGCTTAAAGATGAGCAGGGTAAGAGGTGCCTTCGAAACGAGATCACACGTTCCCGAGCAGTCAAGAACGAATGGCCTCACGGAAAAGCTGATTAAAGCGTATTGCCATGCCCGTGTGCACAAAAAGAGCCACCTGCACGAAGATGGAGAGTGACGATTTAACCATACAACGAAGGGAGAGGATATATGGTGAAATTCGAAGACTAATGTCATACGTAGAATATGTTGAGCGTAATTCAACGTGTGCAGATCGAAGGAAAGACACATGAATGCCGCAAATTCGAGCGGGAAATAATTACAACGATGTTATGTACATGTCTCGATGGATTAAGAAATCGAACGATTCGAGGCTGAAAAGAAATTTGTGAGCTGAAGTCTTCCTTTCGCGAACGGTGTAAATATTTCCAATTCTTCACGGTAATCAGCGGGCACGTTAAACGACAAAGCTCGCACTCGTTCGCTGCAGTAACGTACAACCTCGAAGCACGGATGTACCGTGTGCTCTTCTTCCTTTCTGCAAACGTCCATCCCAGAGTACAAGGCTTATGGGAAATGAATAGTAGAAAAATGATATTTTACAAGAGAACATGGAAATTTCAAACTTGATGCAGTGAGGTAAAAAAGACACTACGACGTGAAAAGCCTTCACCTAACTGAAGCTTAGGAGAAAGAAGCACAAAAACTGTCTTTTCTCGGCCATCTTATCACAACCGCTTCGCCTCCTAGTCCTAATGTGCGAACAGTTCGTGTACAGCGGTTCCGACGGAGACCTATTTTTCTTGAACAACCGCGCTTATCAAATAGATGCGGAAGAATGGGCAAGAGGAGAAAAAGGAGGCTAGGATTCAAGTGAATGCTAGAGTTCCATAGCCTCTTGCCATTAACACAGCACCAGGCTGCTAACAAACAACAGAAGCTCACATTTTTTCGACGATATCCCAAATGTTTTGCCCCTCATCGTTTGTAAACTCGGCCTTATACGGTGGCCCGCCTTTCGTCCGTTCACAATGAACGTTAACCGCCGAACCATCCGGTAAAATACGACGAAGTATAGTCGTTTCCGAGAAGTGCGGATGATGCTCCATTGCAGACGGAAAACGACAGACGTACATCTGAATCACGCACACTGCAAACGGATTTTCCGCCATTATTTCAGTCAGTGAGAAAGCGCTCGATTCGTTTAAACGAACGGTTTCTACTTTGGAGGCAGACGTCCCAAAACACTGGGAGGGAGACAGGAACAGCTCCAGGTTCCGAGGTCGCATCTGTACAGATCCCTTTCCAACTATAAAGCCTTACCAATGAAAAAAGAAGAGTCGTTAAGTGAGAGTAAAAGAGGTCTATTCAAGCTTACGGAGAAACTGTACAACGCCAACGGAGGTATAACGTAAATGTGAATTTTAAAAACGTGGATTCTCATAACAGGGGTCGTGTTCTCATAAATCAATCCAAGTTCGCTGGTAAATTAAGCTAATGACAAGAATCGGGGATGTTTCGGATGCAGAGGATGACATCAGCCTTCTGTAATTCGACCAACACCGAAGTTCATCCGAACGCAGTACCATTCGGTAGTGCATCCTTTCCCTCCCATGAAGCATACACTTCCACGCACAAGCGTCAAAGCGCCAAGATGAGAGGATAGCTGGGAACGAACTACGATGAGAAATATGAGACACCCACACGGTAACCATTAGGCAACACGCACCGCGGCGGAAGTTACTTGCTGAGTGGCACAGCACAAAAAAAAATGCGATGAGAAGTAAATGCACGGCCGATCCATCCTTGATGTTTTGGCGGCTGACAATACCGCTATGAAAACTGTATAAACCATTACCATCCCACTCAATGCTTCAGCTGCGAGAACCGAGCACCGAAACGTAACACGAAGAATGACGAAGGAACTAAAATAGTTCATTTGTGGATCGCTCCCAATGTTGCAGCAGAGTTTCTATTCCTTGATTAATGTTAACTGAAAGAAACGTTCGAAAGGAGAATAAACACATTACATTTACGGGTGTTAGTTCATTTCTGAATAGTTCTTAACAAGCTCTTTGAGAATCCTCGCTCTAAAGAAGTTCCTGAAAATATGGGAATACAAGCTGAAGACTCCTAAAAGGCACATTGGCACGCAACGCTTGCACATGAAATATATATTATTAATGAAGCAATAAGGAATTGAAGGAAATTGTAAGTGACGTGAATAAATTCTACAACTGAAGATCAGAATAACGCATAAAACATACGAATGGAGTATCCGCAAACTGCTTCGTTAGTATTCGCAACGACCCATTATAGCAGCATTCTACCGGAAGAATCTTTTTCCAGCCGTGATCTGCAGCTCTAATTTCCAATTCAGCTTCGGTCATTTTGCTGACGATGACACGATACACATGACTCTTCGGCCCATCCCTCTCGAGGTAGGCGCAGGCTGTATGCGGTGATATCAGCCCTCTAGGGAATGGTGACAGTGTTGGCCACTAAAACAACAATCTCCTTCCAACTCCGACAGAATTGCTACACATCCAACCGGAAAAGCGACTCCAACTTATTACTTGAGAATCCGACAGAAGAAACAAAACAGCGCTCAGGAATGACAATCAGGTGGGAATATGCACTGAGGTTGTTCCAAAGAATGCTAATGAAGGGAACTACCTTCGCAAACCATTCGATGTAGCAGTTTGATTGAGGCTATTACTGCAACTCCTCCCTCCCCTCTCCCTTCGCGTAATCATCTCCATTGTTCCCGCATCCCGACGGATGAACTAACGTGGTTAAGAAAGAAGGCATCGTAACATCATAAGACCACAAATTCGTAAGATTTTCCTCCTTTCAATGTGAATGGAAGGTTAATATTAACAAATTATTCTTCACTTATTTCACCAACTTTCCACAAAGACACCTCTTATATCATATTATCAATACCTCTCAACATTCAAACGGCCATTTCCCAAATTTCGATAGTTTCCTCTAACACCCAACTCGGTCAATAAGCAACTTCATCTTCTTGCCAGCTAATCTAGCAGTCACTACCTTCCCAATTATCTTGCAAAGATAAGATCACATCCATAGCAATTGTGCTGTGACGCATTACTTTTTCATACGGCCGACATCGCTGCTGTATCGCGACCTCCGAGTATGTCCCTCCCTTTCTGCAACTTTTTTGGAAAATAAAAATTAACTGGGCACCATTCTACTGAGCTCCAAACTAATAGCTGCTCTTAAGGCATTCAGCACAACGACTGATTACTGCATGTGAAGTGAAACACCTCATTTACCTTTCTACGGGATCCACCCACATGTATGATCCAAGCAACCTCAAGCTGAACCTCACCTTATCATTAAGCTGCTTTTCCATATCTTCGACGGCTTGACTGTGATATTCGGAATGCAGGTAGATGAAACGCGAGTTCTCCACATGGCATACGTATAAACGTGACGATCCAATCGGCTTTTCCAACCTGCAGCAATATCCTAACCTCGAACGAACATTTTTGTATGTACCATACTCTTTAACTTTCTTACATTCTTTCCTTTCCTCTTACCTCTTTATATAAGCGATTAAAAAGCGGACTCGGTAAAATGGATCTACTGCTGTTTTCTTTGCGAGAGAGGATTTGCTTTTAATTGGTGTGCTACGAGATGTTCAATTATGCAGTTTTTTGTGTGCTCTCACCTTCCGCACACACAGTAAACGGGGAGCAGCCACGGAAGGCATACATTGCAAAAGGCGATTCGGTAGTTCCTTTATGACCTAACGATGCATTCCTTTGAATAAAGCATTTTACAAACATTACAGAATCCCCTTCCTCTCCCCTCATCTTGTCTCCACTAAGCTGTAAAACGGATGCTGGGATTTCACTGAACGATCCCATGAAATGCACATCGCTACAAGGGACATAGTACGCCTCGCAGGCTACAAACCGCATGTGCGATTAGAGTCTGCCGCTGTTGCTCCATCCTCTGCCAGTCTTTGTGCTACTGACGAGTGGTGATGATGCTTAAAAGCAAAAATCCCTCTAATGAAAGAAAGATAGCGATCTTTTATACCTGCCTTACTCAAAATAATTTAACCGGGTCGTATACGACGGCTCCCTTTTCATGGATCATACGAGCAAAATGGGAGCGAGGGTGGCTAGTATTATGTGCTCCTCCATCCCCTCATCTACAGAGACGAGCAAATGATGATATTTTAACGAAAGGAAATCTCTAACCTTCCACATATTATTTCGGTAATGAGCAATTTTCTTATACTTAAGCATTGCACATCCCATCTGTAACGTCAAAACACGACAATACAAATTGACATCGTTTAGTTACCTTTCAAGATATCGGACGTGAGGTAATTCTTCGGGTTCGTCCTCAAAATCTGATTGGTAATCCTCATCCTCCTCGGCATTAGTCCTGTTCTATAAGTATGCTCTCTTATTCTCCAGCCATTTTTGTCAGCGTAACTTTAGAAAAGATGCAATTTGAATAACTTAAATAGATGAAGATTAACAAATATCAAACATAAAATGTTCTTCCATTAAAATATTCCCAGTCCATATAATCTGTTCTTCCCTATCCCTTCTCCATATTCGCCATAAAAAACCACACACTGTGCGCCGTAATTACTGCGCAAAGAATTCTTTTTTACTCCAGTCCTTTGGTAGTGCGACGTGAGAGGTACGCTGCATATACAATCCAATTTGAAGATTTCGCTCATGCCTGGGAAGACAAGAAGCGATCAAAAACATGGAAAAATTACGAGAATGGCAATCCATATCTATGTAAATGTTGTATGCTATCCGCTCACAGGAAGAAAAGAATTAATCGCAGTATGCGAACATGCATGAAACTTTCACCTCCATTTGAGCCATTCGTGTTTGCCATCTCCTCTCCCGCGCTGCCTCGTGCTCAGGATGAACCTCCCTCGGATAGAACGTTACGCCTAAGTTGCGACCTTCGATCGTTGGATGGTAGAGATTAACGAGATACGGTACACAAGAGACATTGGCCAATTCAACGCGAACTAGCCTCTCACAATCAGCCAATAGCGTTTGGAATGCAGCCACTTTCGCCGCAGTCAAGTCGTTTATACACACATCTGCAATGTACTTCATCTTGCAGCACAATCAGTATGAATGAATTCCTCGTATTCCCCTTCGCTGCCGCTGCTTGATGAAATGCCTTTAGCAGTCGCTTAGAAGGATTTCGACAGAAATAAGCTGAAATAAGCAAGCAAATTCAAGGAATGAAATTTTTTAAATACTCAGAAACTTCTAAGTGGAAAATGGACAGAACGATTGAGGATAAATTAAGGATAGAAGGCATCCACCTCAACAGCATCTCGCCCTACTTCTTCCAAGAAAAATGCACGAGCAAAGTGGATTATAAAAGTCCTTGAAAATAGATAAAGACTATTTGAAATCACTCATACAGTTCGGTAACAAGTTATAATCGACTCTATAGGCAAAATAAAACCGTCAAATCATCCGATAAATGAGAAGAGAAAGGCAATGCCGTATTTAGCAATTAAAATTCTGTACAACGCAAGCAGTTTGCTGCCGAAACAACTACAAAGATATGAAGAATGCTGTAACTTGCCCTTCATTCTACAACGCAAAGCAAGTGGCGGCAACCTCCCGAATTCCTTCATCAGCGGCCGAACCTTCGATGCATCACCTAAGTTCTCGGTACCGTAATCGACGACCTCGGTGAGGACATCCAATCCGCCATAATATTCGAGGATTCTGGCTCTTCGCCAATCACCACCTGATCTTATCACACATGCCATGCCCGAAAACAACTGCAAGGCAACACTTTTACTATGCAGTAAATTTGAAAAGACACAGCGACTTATTTTCTTTTTTGTCTACTTTAATTACAACCGTCGTCCTGGCAGACCCTTGCATTCTAGACAGCATTCCTCGCTTCATTTCTATCATCGATAGAGTGAGTGCATCTTCTGAATTCCATCTATACTATCCGAGCACTGTATCCTTTCATTTTTTACTGATACCATCGATAAAATTCGCTTTCTCACCAGCAATAATTGATGCTCATTGACAGACTACAAAAACAAGGTGAGGAAGAATGAAGTATTTATCCCTTTAGATTGCAAATTTATAAATAACCTAGTGAATTGCAGTTATTTATTTCGCAAATTTTTCCCCAAAACTAACAAAAACGATAAGCATTTCCGAATCGGCGATTGAAAGATCGTATTCTGCGCTTTCCGAAACGAATTCAAGGAAAGTCTGCCGGAGAAAACATAAGACGAGAGCACGGTGGAACCTCATTTCCGACAACCCCTCCCTCCACGACCCGGATTTCTTCACGCCGGTATGCATATGCAACCACTTGTTAATAAAAGTATTCACGCAAGTGTTCTTTTGATCTCAATAACCTGGAAGAAGAATGCCCACGCTGAGGCATGAGTAATGAACGTTTTTTTGGAAAAAACATATAAAAGATCCCATCATTTATTCCATGCTGACCTGTACCAATTACGCAAGCTGAAAGCTGCAGTGAACGAATGTAAAGAAAACGATGAGTGGGGAAATGCTTCCTCATTTCTATATTAATTTGACTTATCTATGTTTCATATCATTCTTATTGCTCGGAGGAAATAAAATAAAAACTGTGAAAGTCTTGCGATCTTGTGCGCCTTACGGTTAATTCCAACAGGTGCAGACCACAGCTGGCAAACACACTTGTGGCAGGCCATGGTTTCAGCGGTCTTAAGTTAGCGCTTCTACGACTACAATAATTCTTAAACGCCCGAAATCACATGCAACAATATAAAGCCTAGCCTTATTGCGTGTTGAGGCCAAACAATCAAAATTCCTTACGGCACCTACATAAGCTTCAACAACCACATGCTAACATGAAGTGAACTCTAATCATCCCACGTATACACATCATGCTTCTCCAACATAATCAAATAGAAAGATAGGCTCGCACGCAAATTGAACATACTGTTCTTTTAGGTAATGATTAACCTTAACTTCACATTTTAGAGGCTGTTAAAAATCAATCGTGTAAAGTAAAATGAGCCAAGAAATAACCTCATCTTTCTTAAAGACCGGCAAATCATGAGTGTCATAGAATGCACACATTCGTTCTCGCAGCTGCATGCAGGCTTTATCGAGTGACTTCGGCTGGAAATAACATGAGAGTTATCCATGAAAATAACGGTATTTTTGAAATACGTTGAAGAAACATCTGAAATAAAATGGCACGTCAACAGCATCTCTCGAGAACAAAGTGCTCTATCATTTAATCGCTAAGCGGTAACTGAGGAATTTGAGAATCTTATATTTCTTGAACATTCGATCTCATTCTCTCACTAGGTGAAAGTAGAGAAAACCATTTATAGGCTCTAAAAAAACATCCAAAATGGGAAATGTTGCATATGAGCTCTCGTTTATGACGCTTCGAAAAGACAAATTCACTACACTAAACTAGATATAAAGGAATGCCGCATCAGTACGAATAATAAGCAGAAAAATCGCAAAATCAACGAACCCGAACACTGAAATCATAGGGAGAGAATTCATATGGGATTTTTGCGTAGAATACAGGTCGAGAAGCGTTCGCACATTTCGAAGGCGCATCAGCTTCCACGCCATTTGCCGCCATATTGAAATGATAGTAAATTAATACGGAAGAATCGGCATATTTCCAACAATACTGAGGATATATGTCGCTCATCTCTGAAATAACGCTTACAAATTGCTCAATAAATTAAACTCAAATGAATTTCAGAGCTAATTAGTTAGGTCTCATTTGATACGATTTCTCATGTATATATCCACTCGCAACAGAAAAGTACAAGCGAAAATAAGTAAACCTACACGAATAAACACTCTTCGAATAGAAGAGAGGATGGAAACTATGTCGCTTGCAAGTGAAACACCTTCTTCGAAGACAGAATCATATTTACGAATCGATTACAACGTGAAAAGCGACTACATAGAAGGCAACAATGACCTGGAATCAAACAAGATAACGTAGGGAGAAGGCACGTCACATGTGGCCACGATCACGTCCATGATCTCATCTGAACTAAAACGCTAAGAATTCCGGTTCAATATGGTCAACCGCAATCGTCTTTCGCCCATTATTGCAAGTGGGCCACATGGGAATGAATAAAAAAACTCCGGGCGAAAATTACCGATAAATCAATAAACGGTCATTTAAGTGCTCGATCATCTTCAGAATCAATGGAATTCTACTGGAAAAGTACGTGTGAAATAAAAGCTTTCTATACAAACATCAGGCCGACAAACGTGACAACAACTACGAAACGATAAACTAAAGGATTTTCTCCTCAAAGGAAACCTCCGACC
Source organism: Parascaris univalens (assembly GCA_037576465.1). Classification (NCBI taxonomy): domain Eukaryota; kingdom Metazoa; phylum Nematoda; class Chromadorea; order Rhabditida; family Ascarididae; genus Parascaris; species Parascaris univalens. The sequence continues at coordinate 31,400,539 of CM075173.1, forward strand.
ACCTTTTTCTGTGCCGTTCTCCCACAATTCTCTCATTCGAAATCCGTTCCCATTATATGGCTACCTTTGGAAAAAACGAATTCTATAAATCCTTTGAGTAGTTATATTTATCTTAGAATATTCCGAAGGATTTACGCTATAGTTTCAACGGTGTGTCTTACACCCGTCCCAGTCTTAGTGGTATAGGTGCAATTAAATATGAAGAAAGCGACAAGTCTGCGGAAAATTACGAATATATAAGAAAACGGAATACTATATGACACAAGTAGTAGTACAAGAAAACAAGAACTACTGTGTCTTACTTCTGAGTCTCCATTCAGTGCCCGTCTCAACCATAACCATCTCTTTGTGATCGCTAGGTGCGATTTGTTCGGAGTGTTCCAGTAGTGTATCTTTGGAGGATGAACTTGGAAATGAATCTGCATCAGGCTTATTCGACGATGAAGGTAACAGATCGCATTTGTCGCACTGCTCGTCCCAAGCCGATATCTTCGCGAAACCGGCCATCCTAGTCTGTAAAAAGAAGAAACCCTCATATGGGAGTGTTTTTTCGAAATCAATGGGATATACCATCCAACGTAAATTACACCGTATATACTCCTCAAGTAAAAAGCAATAAGTGGAAAAGGACGCCCACCTCAGGCGTGGAACTGAACTCTTGAGTCGCACTCACCTCAGCGAGCAGTTGTGCATGTTGGAAGTAAACAATAAAATGCGCACATCAACACAGTGCCACTTTAAATCCTCTGTTTACTCATAAAAATGTCTCAGAAAAGATCACTTAAATGAAGCTAAGTGCGAAATTCACAACCTCAGGTAGTTCTCAGTTTTAGAGCATCTTAAAGTGTCCACAACTTTTTTAATACGAACTCTAACTTTGGCAAGACAGTCATCCTGCAGTACACATCATGCTTATCCAAGTCTTCTGGATTCTGCGGTCCCCAAGTTCGAACTATCATCGAAGCAAACATAACATAGCCATAATGCACTTCGCGACCTGATTCAGGACATAGATTCGTATGTTCTTTTTCGCTGACGAAGGCATTCAAGAAAAACTGTTGCAGACTTCCCAACAAAGGAATCATGGATTCCCATGCTGCCGCCAATGTGCTCAGCGAATAATAATGCTTCACAAATCAAACATACAGCATCCATAAGATACCGAAAAAAAGAAGCAATGCAGGCTAGGTAACGATCTGGTCACTCTGGTGACAGTTGCGAACGACGAAATCAAAATATTTGAGGGAGCCATTGAAGCGGCCCAGTCAACGTTTCAACCACACAAGTGGTCTCGTCCATCCACTTGGGTCCCTCTTTCGAGATGGCTGGCGAAATCACCGCTAAGTCCTGGGTCGTGGGGTGATGCGCTTCAACTGCAGCACCACTTACAGTGATAACAGTGACACAGTTCGAGAACATCAGTGGAACGCATTCCTACAAAACGGAGACAATCGCTCTCAGTGCAGACAAACAATGCCCAATGATAGGTCTTCATTGTAGAGGTTGTGTTTGCCGTTTATGGATGTCGTCTGAAAAATTCACACTTGCAAACCTTAACAGCTCAAAATCTTCTTCAAACGCGACCTATGCAGCGAGCTCACTGACTTTCTCGCGGATCCGTTTCTCACTTCAAATGCACCACTGAAGCATTCGAGGTTTTCATAGGCAGTGATGTGTTGCGAGGTGATGGAGTACAACTTAAGTAGGTTTAAGCAATTGCAGTGGTTGTTTGGTGCTGCACGGGCGTCAAGCGGGGAAATTTGCTGGAAGGAAGTCACTATGCTGTTTGAGGCAATCACCTTTCGCAGGTGATGATTATAGATGCAAATATACGACATTGCCCAGCAAAGGAGAGCGTGGCCGTTGACAAGAGATATTGATTTATCTGATAAGATGCTCGATTGAGCACAAATACTGAAAAGTCGGTGAATTTGAAACTGTTATCGATGATGTTGTAGTTTCAAAATCAAAGAGTCTACTCCTCTTGCACTCAGATGAAAGTACCTCCATTGTCATTTGTGACTTCATATAGAAACGCATTCTTTTTTATGTTCATGATTGGCTTGTCTTTACGCATGCGGAATTGATGACGATGAAAAGCCTCAAATGGAAGGAATGTGGGAGAATTTCAGTTATGTTCATCGAAAGAAGTCTTGTGTATTCGCTTTCGAATAGGAGAGATGGATAACTTGGAGTCTAAGTATAGAGTTCCTAGTAGAACAACAGAAACACGTATCATTATAGCCACACAGTCGCGAAATCTGTGGCGGAAGAGGAAACACTCAGGTCACACGATCGTCACAGGCCTTGAATGTGCGAATAAAGACCAAAAGAATTAAGTATCGTAGAATCGTGCTCGAAATATGAGCAACCCAGCAAAAGGAAAATTAGCTTCCCAAATTCAACGTTAGAGATCTCCTCATTGATGAGATCACAGTTGACCATTTTGTAAGAAACAATGAAGTTGAGCTCAGTTACAGGGCGGGATCGTCTGCAGGTGACGCCTTCGAACTCATTCGATCATTTTCTCACGTTATCGGAAGAAGACCTCATCTGACAATAAGATTCCAAAATCAGCCTAAAATCTCCATTGTGTTTTATCCAGCAATAAGTATTGTATCTGCACTTGTCAAAGTTGAATACTTTTACGCATCGACATTGAGGTCTTCAATGTAAAGGCGCTGTCGAATGAATTGCGGCTACGTGAATAATTAGATGGCACGATAGACAAACGGGACCTTCATAACTGACGCCGATTCCTACGAAATGCATTGTGCTATATTGGCATGCTTCACATTATTCAGTCCAATTTGAAAATTTCAGTCGATCGGCGATTTGTCTGAAAATTCTCAAATCGTCAGCGAGTGACGTAGATGGGACCCGATGACCAGTCGGACATGTACATTGAAGCATGTGAGCAAAGGAAGTTGTTTAAGGGTACGGAACTAATGCACGCCACCACTTATTATGAGTGACCTGAGGAGGCAGCCCACAACTCCAAGGGAAATAGATGATTGCACATAATGATTCCATCCCACTACTTGTTTTAATGCCATGACGCTTTATTTGATGTAGAAGCTTCTCATGACTAGTTATTTTGAACGTTCCTTGCTCGGTAAATATATCGTCATCGTGCCGATGAAAACGTTTGATGGATTGCGTCAGGATGGAGCGGAATCAGTTGCAAAATTGTGCGGAAGTTTCCATAAAACCAAACTGATTATACGAAAAATAATCTGCGGCAGAATGTTACAGCAGCACACTCTGTACGAGAATAAAATTCGGGAATTTATTCAGTATGAGAAACACGTGAGCATATAATAACGCGGTTCCTGTATCATATCATTGTAAAGTCCACGAAACTATAACGATACGAGACAAATGAAACGATCATTTCCGCACCAGGACGGAGGAGGGCTCGATGGCATTATCACTGAGGATATCGGCAATGCACCGTTAAAACGATGGTTGTTTCTTTGTTATATAAGATTAAGCTGTCACCATCGAAATGCAGCAGTGAACGAAATTGGAGTCCCGCTCGATATCTACAGTTAATTTGCTAATTGGTACTGCGCCGTCATGCAAAACATGTTTTTCTGCAAGGGGTCGTTGGATCGACGAACTGCAAGAGCGTTTATCATGAGGTAGTAATGCCCTTTAGGGAACGCATGCGAACAAAATTCCTCAGCAAATAATGCCTAAACTCTCCTTCTAGTAAGTAGCCGAGTTGCGATGATGACGTTGGGTTTATGATTCCCAGGATTATCTGACAAAAGAATAAGCTCATAATTGATTCCTCACCACTATGATTTATGCTGACAGCATTATACTGTGATTGATATATTTCCACTTAGCTCAAAAACATAAAGCGTTTTAACATGGTGGGAATGATATCGCAATGTAATTGTGCCATGATAGTTTCACTAAGGCAGATATTGAATTACTAATGCAGTATTCGCAGTTGGTAAGTGTCACCTTTGCAGAGTTGTTCGATAAAATAATTTACTAAAAGCATTGTGCAGTTATCGATCGATCGTAATAAGTTAGTGAAATGGAAGAATCGAATTCCAGAGATAGAGAAACAACTACATCGAGAGAGGAGCGACAATCAGTGAATGCGCTTCTCACTGGATTCGTCCAATGCCACTTCTTGTGATATGATTCAACAGGAAAGTTCTTAAAGAAAGAAATTTTTCGATGGTTTACCGTCAGGCTGAGGTGAATGCGGCAAATTCCTTCAAAAATCAATGAGCATAAGAGGAAAAACTTCCTCATCGATACAATGGGAGTTCATATTATGGAAGTCAATGAGTTCAATGATATGATTAACATGCAAAGCAATGTGTGGTACAATGAAGAGGAAAATTCTCACTATTTATTGAGTAAATGATGTGATAATATGATCTTGTTAATGGAAATGCAGACGCTGTGCTAAAAGATAATGTGACCGTGTTAACTGACGCAGTGAAATGAGGATGACACATTTCACGAACAAGTTAATGCATATTTGCACTAGTTGAGGTACAGAAAAGATCATTAAAGTGGTGAAAGAAACGAGTCAAATTAATGAAATATATAGGGTGATCACGAATTGTCGTTTCTGACGTCCGATCCCGCAAATCGTTTAAGGCTGTTTCGCCTGAAACAGTGTGCATTGAAGCCGTTCCTATGGATCTTCGAGTAATTATTAGGAAATCTTGGCTCAAAAGGATTTTGCTAGAAGAATCAACTGCATATTGAAAAGCAAAACTGCAATGAAACTGAGAATTGCTTCCTAAAATAGAAAAAAGATTGATGACATAGCTTAGCTGTATCGTCCATCATTTATAACAAAAAAGGTGAGGAGATGGGAATTCATCATCTCTATAATGCATATTGACATTAAGCGATGAAAGCAGTTGGACTGCAACCACTGAATGTCTAAAATTTGGCCATTTGAAGCTGTTCGGCGCTCATTCAACGGACAAACAGCCGAGGTGGAAGCTGCACCAGCCAATAATCTGTCCGGTTGATGGCAAAAATACAGTTGTCGAATTTCACTACCCTCGTGATATTCTGCGAAGCATATTACATGCATCTTTTCTAGAACAGCGAATTTTTATGGTTCATTGATTGAGAAGATATCATTTAAATTGGTCCCGAATAAATCGCCGAGAAAAAAATCCTCTGCTGATTGTGGCGCGTTGAAAGAAAGCGCTCATAGTAAAGAAAACACCATTTTCGAGGTTGATCACTTATAATTTTAATGAGCTTTAGCTACTTCATCAAACCATTCCCGTGTTCTTTTGAACTGACAGAACTTTCGAGCGCTTAATAAAAAATTCTCAAAGGAGATAAATGGCAATTTTAGAAGTTCTACAACTTTCCGAACCCCTAATGACCTTCATATGCATGGAAACCAAATTTTTGTATTCCACTTTTTTCAGGATCTAGTGAACCTCTTTTCGTATCACCTCTTCCTTAGCTGTTCCATTCTGATCGTTTAATTTCTCTTCATTTTTCTTTCCGTCCGCTGCCTCCTCCTTTTTTTCCTCTTTCTCTCCATTTGTTCCATTCGCTTCCTCTTTCCGCTTTTCGTCTTCTTTAGAACTTTCTCCGCTTTTCTCCACCATTGAATCATCTTTTTTAACGGGTTCTTTGGCCGATTCTTTATCAACATTCTTTGTCACCTGTTCTCCACTAATTTTTTCCTTGCCTGATTCATCATTAACTTTGCTGTTTGCCTGTAAAGACCATTTTTTTCAGGTCAATGCCACTGAACGTTAGTCTGATATACGACCTTCCATGACATCGATAAGCCCCATTTTTTGTTACCTAATTCTCGATGATCTTGCAAAACTTGCACCCCACAACTCACCAACCTGAAATAAGCGATCGAAGGTGCTTTGGAGATAAAATATTCGTTTCCCATAGCGAAGCAACCTTCCGAAAGCTCAGCTGTTGCACAAACAACTCATTTCGGATCGGGGCTTTTCACATCGTGGATGCAATATCGAAAGCCGTCGCCGTAGTCATCTGTTTTCGATCGTTGGTGTGCACTTTACGAGTCGTTATCAAGATCGTCCATTATTTAGTACAATAATAATTATTATGTAATTTTGACTACATGATCTGCATTTCTCTATTCTGTCCATTGCAATGAGAGCATTAAATAATTCGCTTTACCGTCAATAAAGCAGAAGATTGCATAACTTTGCGTGCTCGATATGAAGAGAGAATGAAGCAGTTGATGAGAATGTCTTTTAGTGAGATCATTCTATGCGAATATGTTACCAAGTAGGATTTGTGGAATGAATAAAAATAGATTACATTAAGAGAACTCGTTTCTTTAATTTCAATTTTTGAATTTTATAAATGCTCGAATTTAAAATCTCATTCTCTACAGCTTTGAGCTATTAAGTCGAAGCTATAACAGTAAATGAAAACGTAATTTTTTAAAGCATTCCATAATTATGTCCAAAATTGCCGAAATCATTAAAGCTAGGAGAATCTAGAAATTCGGAAAATTCCAGACATCTGTGTTCACGTTTTACTAACTCTGATATATTACATTGTTCAAAATTTTCGAAATCATTAGAGCTAGGAGAATCCAGAAATTCGGAAAATTCCAGACATCTGCGTTCACGTTTTACTAACTCTGATATATTACATTGTTCAACACCTTCTGTCTCAGTTTGCTTCGCCATATGAAATTAAAAAATTTTTGCCCCTCACCCCTGTTCATATACACCTTTCGACTTATTGAAGAAATCGTGGTTTAGCAAACTTCGTTTGACTGACGATATTTGTATTTGTTGTTATGTGTTTGTGTGAAAACTGCTCCGATCATACTCATTTTTTACCGATCACGACGACTGTGGATACACTGGATTTGTTCCAGGCGTGCTAAATGCCCTTTTCAAAATCACATCCCCATACTACCAGCCTGCAGCCTCAAGAGTGTCCACAGGCGTCAAACTGTCCCAGTTTCTCATCCCACCACTTCCCCTGTCCATCTTAACCTCTTGATAAGTCAAGATTCTTTCTATTTCTTTGCATTTTTAGAGAAAAGTAGTCGGCTTCTTAAATTTTATGCGTTATCTCAAGTATGCATAAGCCATGTGAACAATTTTGCGATAGTAATCCGTGATATCATCTTAACACACTCACACCATGAGTGTTTTTTATCAGATCCACTGTTGACGTTGGAATATAGGCAATCCAGCACCTTTGATACAAACTGTCTTCTTTGGAGGAAAGTCACGTACCGTGAGACACAATAAGAGTTAACAGTGAACATGCAGAGTAGCACCTTTACCGTATTATCTCACTGACTATCACTGACTACTTTGCTCCCTTCCTAAAGTTCGGATCAGTGCTAATGCTTACCGATTTCACCGAGGTGGCAGTCTTGAGCTTATCGGGTAATGCGAGCGCTTTTCCGGGTTCACAGGCGACCGGTGGGCAGGGTCGATTGCAGCGGGCATGTGGTGCTGGGACACGTAACTGTTGAAAGGTGATCTGAAAATGCTTATTTCGTCGCAAAGATGTGTTCATCCATAGTCAGTGAGCGAATGGCTAGAAGCGATAAAGGGACAAGCTGGAATGAGCGGAGGGAACTATAAACTAGCACTGCAAAATAATGTTAGAAATAGTCTTCACTTGGACAAATATTTGACTTAAATCAAATCGTTTACAGCAATGAAACGTTGCCATTTTTGAAGCGCTGAATAAAACTCGTCAAAACACTACAGCCGCTATTTTAAGCAAATTAAAATAAATCTTAGTCATCATACCAGGAAGAGTCCTCAAATAGGGGACTCATATTTCATTTCATTCGCAATTTCACATCGGAGTGATCAATAATCGATGGATGACAATGTCGAGACACCCTCGAAGCAGTTGCCTCATTCGAATGAAATGATGCATTTGATATGGATGTTTTAGTTGAGAAATGAGACGATCTTATAGATTTCCACCTGAAGGTCGCCGTCGATGCAAACCACTGCAGCCGCATTGTTAAATTGTCCGGCATAGTTAGGAGCGGAGAAAATAGTTATAAGTTGACGACCGACCATTAATTCATAGCCGTCTTGGACAACCTATGGAAAGCCTCTGTGGCGGTTTATTGCGTTTCACAGGCAAAAGATGAGAGATATTATATTGCACTACTTTATGATATGCCGATTTACGATATATAGGGAGTGAGTCATTAATATTTTTAATTCCGCTTTTATGAGTTTCAACAAATTCCCTTTACAAAAATGCCCTCTGATTGCTATTCCGCGCTTGCAAACTGTAAAACCAAAGTTGTGAAATTCGAGTCTCGAGAGTATTTCATACGGCTCCTCTATACATCGCATTTTGCCCTAGTCAGAAAATTCTTAAAGATCTAAAAAAATCTATAGGCCCATAAAAGGTACACTCTCATTCCATGTTAGTCGCGTAGATAGGAAAGAAAGAATTCTTTGCGGGGAACCTATGCGGACTCCTTTGAGACGGTGGTATGAGCTGCTTCTGAAATTAGTTATGCTAATGAATTACTACAGTGCCCATTGCGGCATTTTTAGGATATTCGACAGTTTTTTGACATTTCAACATTACCGTCAAACTTTAGTAAAACCGACCAAAAGAGAAATTTGCCACTGTGCACACAAAGTGCTTCATCTCAGCAATCGTGTTAATGTTGCAATCCTAATTAGCTGTACTGACGAATGGCTGGTAATATGACCAAGTGCCTATACTGACCAACCGCTATACCGCTATACGGAAGTATTACTGAAATACTGACCAATTGGTTGTATATTTTTGCATGAAAGCTTGTAATTATGTTATCTGTGAAAATTAGGAACGTGCATACATATTCAACGGTAACGAATGATGCCAACAAGGTATATGCAACCGTCATGCTCACGTTTGCCGAACTATTTTTACAGTTGGCCTATGTAATTCTGAAACAAAATCACGCACTTGTACTTGCTGATTGTTTTTTCACTTGTTGTTGTCTGGTTTACCTCGTTTCAAGTGTTCGGAAAGAAGTGGAATGAGGTCGACAATCAGTTGACAGCCCGAACGGACTCTTTCATAAAGTTCCATTTACTTTTCGAAGAGTGTCGCAGTTTCGAAGGTTCTCTTTTCACTTATATTTATAAATATGTATTGGTGAGATTTGCAGCGGGCGGAATCACAATGTCATTCATGCTCCGATAAATATTAAACGCCGAAGTCCGGTGATACGATGATGATAGATATCAGATTTATTTCATGAAACGTTTTTCACCGTAGTTCGCAGCTTTACAAACAGTGGCTTCACCTCTCTTGCTTAGATTATTTTAGATTTTATAAGGGGAACAACTCTTAGTCTTACCTGGTGGGCACGGATAATAAGATCTATATTGAGCAGTTTGCATGCGGCAGCCGTAACGCCCTTACCAAACGCATAGCTCAAACCTCGCGGCGAATAGAACCATCCATCACCTTTATTCGTTGGGTCCGACCATATTAGGTCGATTAATAACCCACGATCCTATAATTGGCCCCACTTTTTGACCACATATAGAGAAGAATGAAGGGGATAGCTCATGGATCGGTCATCCGTTTAAAAAAATGAATTGAGATTTTTGCTTGTCAAACGCCTTCTTTTGTTTTGCCACAACTGCGTGCGTGAGCGAAAGAACATTGATGCAGCTACTGCACTCGACAAACAAAGCGATGTATTCGAGTCGAGCCTTATCCTTCTAAGAATCGAGTACCTCAGAAATCGAAGACTCAGTGGTCCAAAAGAATTCCTTAAATGTTTGTATCAAGGCGACCGTTTACTATTGACTATTGAAATCTGCAGAAGCATGAATTCGTCAATTTTAGAGCCGTTAGATCCTCCCGACTATACTAGAAAATTCTTAACTGAAAAAAACGTGCACCGCTCCAGTGTCCACAATCGTTATCTCAGTGATAGTTACTTTTTAAGTAAATTCACTTACAACTGGCTCACACGGGCGTTTAATACGGCGAATTACGTCAAGAGATGTGAGTTCAGGTGAAAGCCCACCATGCATACAGAGGATGCGCTTTGCTATAAGACCTGCCATTGGAAGACGATTGAACACTGATATGAACTCCCACCAAAGTCCTGGCCTGAAGTTACGCCACGATCGAGACAAACATGATTTATTCAGAAACGCTTTCGAAATATCTAAGTAATAACGAAAGTGTGCACAGATACTGTAGCTATAAGATTGGTTGGTATATTTTTGACCATTATCTTTATATGACGTGATCTACAGGGTATTGAATTTGAAACGTGGTGACATTTTGAGATCTCCCAAGATCGGATACACGGATTTTATGGCAACCGAGCGCTCGAATTTAGAGTAATTTTAAAGCGTTTCAAAGTCGTCTTCACCAGTCTGCAATTTTTGACGGATTACTAACGTTTGGAAGTTTCATAGGCTATCTGAAATTCTTTGCTATTTTGCATTTCATGCAGTAATTTCATGCACTTTCGCTTGCACGTGTTTCAGCACCTTTTGGCATTTCTTAGAAATTCATGCTAATCCGTTGGACCTGCCATTGGAAGACGGGTTTTAGATCATAATGGAATTTCCCTGTTATCCTTCTCAAAATTGCAAGCGTAGAGGATAGCGCAATAACGTCTAGTTGCTTTCTCATCTTCAAGCCTACAGAAGAGAGAAACATGTGTGCCGATATTTGATCCGAAATCATTGGTGTTCGTGCAGAAAACGGATTAAAAGACTTGCGGCACAGGGCGATCGATGATGAGATGATTTTAACCCTTCACCGACGAAGATACATTCTTTCTGCGTAAGTTTCCACAGTATTTTATTTCATCTCACTTTCTGGGATGATTTGGAAGTTTACAGATCAAATACTCGAAATGACTTCATGCTCAACGAGCATCTTTTGTCTTTCAATCCATTAGCAGTCTTAATGCGAATTGTGACTGCTTCTTTGGACTAAGACTTGAAGTCAGAGATCAGATTGTCTTTTAAAGCTTGCCAATAATTTCTGAACATATTCTTAGGCTTTTACCAATCAGTAATATAGATACGAACACGTACCCGTAACGAATAGCACATTCGGCGTAGAACCCATAAATTCTATTTACCGCTGGAGTCTCATGGTTGCCTCGCAATAAGAATACGCTATCTTTATATCGCAGTTTCATCGCAAAAAGATAAAGTATAGTCTCCAGCGACTGTGTTCCACGATCCACATAATCACCGAGGAATATCATCTTCACATGTGGCACACGACCAATAAGGTCGAACAACTTGTGCATATCCTGTTATGCAGTTCTCTTAGTAACAATTCGTTTTTTTCTATTCAATGATCAAACCTCGTGGAAATTGGAATGATATATTGGATGTGGAAGTGAAAGATCAAAGACCTTCATCATCTCTTTCACCGTCAAGCTCAGCACTCTTTGATACTTCCTTTTCAATTCCTTCCTGTGTCCTGTTGTCGCATGATCTCTTCGAAGCCATACAGTAGCAGGATGATCTTTACAATACTGCCCATTTGCTATACTTTCATGTGTTTTTCTGTTCATTGGCTAGTCCGACTTTTTTCTTTAACTGTTTGTTCTGTCGTTGACGCATGCTAGTAGGTTAGAGTGTAACTCTTCTTTAATTTTGTCATCCACAGCTTGTGAGGCTTTGCAGTATATGATTAACGGGATACATGCTCCATCTTCTTTCTAATGCAGCGTATTTAAGAACCATAGACTCATTAAACCTCGTCAAAGAAAGCAAAAGCAACTACACGCACCTGATATTGTCCATGAATATCACCGACCACCTTAATGGGCGCATCTACTTCCACGAGCGAACCTTCTTGCATAAGGGCCGTCGAGGTAAACGTGAGGACTCTCAGTATTTCGTCCAACGACATCACACCAGTAATCGTTCCTGGCTAAAACTGGAAGATGAAAATTAAAGTATGAACTCGTCTCTCGTAATTTCTTGCATTTTCTCGATCTCCTTCTACCATGCTAGTTTTCAGATGCGTATTATCATCGTTACGTGCGTTATTATCAGAAATGTTTATGCAAGTTTCTGATATAAAAACGACTTGTTTATTCAGAAACAAAGCATTTCTTTTTTATAGGTACTTTTCCACAATTGTTTCTATAATTCCAGAAAACTTCATGCACAAAATCAAATACGTAAGGACTGAGAGTTTTTCAATGATGGATGAATCGTCGGAAATATTCGACAAAAACGCTGTTGCACTCATGTCTGCGGACATTTTCGTCAACCAAACGGTATTTGCGTTATAGTGCAGTTCACTAACTTCAAAGGATGGGCGACTATATCCGTGGATGAATGCTTTCTAATTCCACAATTTTCATTTTTTTCATGAATCCCTCAACTCGCCTGAGTAAAACTTAAAGAGTTTGCATTTTTGAAAGCGTGAGAGTTATTTGGTGATATCCAAACTGAGGACATTACTATAATCCTTTAAAATACCATGAAATCACCTTACTTAAACAAGAGGGAACCAGTTTAATAGGCGATTTCTTGTGGCAAATTCCATTGATTTGACGAGATTAAATGAAACTTATAAGAAGCAACACTAATCATTCTCAGCAAAAATCTCACCGATGATAACTGTAAAAATTTCAGTAGTTATGAGACCTTTATTTCTCAGAGAAGAAGAAAAGTTTTCTAAACCTAACATGTTATCTTTTTAATATTAATAATTTTCAAGAAAATAACAAATGGTTAGCTACACGACCGCTGCTCTCATTTCGACTGCAAACCAAACAAGTTCACAAAATGCAAACGAAATAACCCTTTTATAAAGGCCAGAAAGCTTTGTAATGATGCCATCCAGCCATTTCATTTCTGCTTCATTTCTCGCCATTTCACCTGCCCTCCTCAAATTTCTTCACGAGTAAGCGTCCCTTCAGTTAACGTAACACGGCGCTGATACTCCGTGTTAAACCAAATTCGCCCAGCGATTGGTGCCTCCGGTCAACCAGCACCCGCCGATCACAAAACGTACAATACACGTTCATCTAATGTTAACATTATTCTCTGTGGTCATATTCAAATAATGGCAGCGGAGAACTGCAGGCTTATGATAATTACTAAGGCATGGTTTTCGCATATTATGGGCCACAAAGCTACAAGATAGCCATGAAAGCCATAAAATGTAAATATCGGCGCACGCCTGATCCAGATAAAGGTTGTCTTCGTTAGTAGCGTTTGCCGCGTATGAAAATTTCACTTATGATGGCATTTTTCCATAGCAAGCTGTTTCAGTCATAATTCTGGTCAGTGCATACTGTGTAACACCAGCGACGTTAATTAATTTCCCGGAGGTCCGCAAAGATTCATCAAGCGGAGTCAGTTTTATTGAGGTGCTGAATTATAGCAGAGGTACGGAAAGCTGTGCTCTTCTTTGCATTTCTCGATTTCTTATAGCAGAGTTTGAAAACTGTGGGAGAAGAAGATCGAGTATTATTTCCTCTCAAATCTTGTAAGTCGTTTCTCATGAGGATCCTATTACAGGTGCTGTCTTCCAGGTGATATTTTATATGGTGTTCCAAGTTCTGCAATAAAATTTCCATCCTCTTGTGCTTCTAAGAATTCTCATTCAATCTGTTCTTTACCTCCTAGCTGTGCGCTTTGCTGACGTCTTTGAATTGCCATTCGATGTATTTTGATATAATCTGCCAAAAAAAGAGTTCCGTTAATGCACCTCACGTCGAACGGCCACTGCTTAATTTAGCGTTCTCTGATTTGACGATGCTTAGTTTATTATGCGAGTTGCTGGACTGCATTTTGCTGGGAAATCATAAAGAAGTGTGCTTATGTCTGTTATTTTCCTTATCGGATTGCAAATTTCCAGGTGTTAATATTTTGCCTCAACTGCAGTCTTAAGTGGAAATGGATCAGTGATAAAGATGAGGCAGCAAAATTAGCATAGGAAGAGTAGTGAGTGAAAATACACAACATCACGGGAAAGAAGCCATTCTTGCAATTTATCGTGCTCAATACTGGCTGAATAAATTATCTATCCGCACATTGTTTCCTTTAGGTATGAAGTTCTGTGCACTGGACGGATGTTACAGTTTTCGAAAATCTTCATTTTGCATTCTTTGTAAATTTCCAATCGGTGACTTTCGAGATCGATGCAGGTACGACAGCGATTACGGAACTGTTCGTGACCGTCAGTTCACCTTGCTGGAGGATCGCCTTGTTTCTAATCACATTTAACGCAGATTTGGCTTCTTTATTATGCGAGTTGCTGGACTGCATTTTGCTGGTTCTCAAACAAGTTCTCAAACAAGCAACGTCTATCTTTTTCATTCCGTATGACTGCATTTAATTGAACACTGAGCCACTCAAATCGTTTAATTATTATGGAAAGTCTAGGATTCATTTGCTTCTTTCCAAACTTATTAAACTAAGCAAAAAGTATAAAAAACAATCCTTGTGTGAATTTGGCATATTGGAATGATGCAATTGCATGTTTATTTCATGCATTTTCTGAAGCCAAAAATTGAAGCCTCTTCTAATAATCGGCGTTATTTTCTAAATTCAATCAACCGATTGAGTGTGAGAAACAAACAGCCGAACTGCATAGCACCTTAATCATATTTTCTTCGTTGCATTTGAGAGCAGCGATAGCTGAAGTGTCACTCTCATGCATTGTGCACACTCGAACGCACTTTAATGCATTGACGCAACCTTTTTGCATTCGATTTTGCCGTGCACACACGCAACTTTCTGCACACATACGCGCAAAACGCAGTTATGTCCCCATATGTCGACGGGTTCATTGCTATGCAGGCGCTGCTTGTAAAATGCTTTTTTGAGTTCATCTCTTTGTTTCTCTCTTTAATCGCTATTTCTTTATTCTTTTAATTCTCTAAATTGATAGCGGAAGGATTTTCGGAAAACATCGTAAATATTTAATCTCTAGCTGGATGATTAATTATACAATGTTTTATTTTACTTTCAATCAAATTTGGTGGAGCGAGTAACGAAGACGTATACTTTGTAGATTTTAGTTGTTCTGTCGAGTCCCATAATTGAGAATCTCAGCACTTCCGCATTCTCTGAAATCTTTTCAGCAACAAAATGTTCGCAGATCTATCCACATCTATTAGGAAGTTTTTTTCGATTAAATGTTCGGGGGTTTTGCATTTTGCAGTGGTCAACCCATAACTTTTATACTCATTTTCCAAATATATTTTTTTGAAACAAAGAGGCTTGAGCCGAGAATTGGTGAATACTTAAAGGGCCGTTGCTTTGGAAGGTGACTGACCACATGGTAAGGCGGTCGTTGCTGCCATTGCTACAGTTTACTCTTGGCTGAGTTCTAATAATAACTTTATACTGAAGGACGCATATTTTACATAGTGCAATGTGTTTATATTACAACTTCGAGACTATGCGGCTTCAAAACATCAGTCTCAGGGTCGATAATCTATCAGTGCAGTAAACTGTTCAGTCGGTCAACGGACTTTAAATGAGAGGCATCTTAAATTCTATCTGCTTTTACGACCTCATATTTTGCTTACATGAGGAGCCATATTTTCTGCATGATGTGTTCCACTATCGAATCCTTCTCGGTCGTTCACTCCATAATATCTTTCAAAAATTGATCGGTAGCTATAATTTGAAAACGCATCTTTCCTTTTTTTTCGCTTAAACAAAAAGCGTTGTTTATGTGGCAGTCATTTCGTATAATTACAGTGATTGGAAATTAATGAATATTTTTACAGTTTTGACGAAGTTTTCTGATTTTATTGATTATCGGTTCTATTAACTTATATGGAGAAATCTTTTCATGGCGATTGACGAGAAATTCGACGAGAGAAATCGGTGAGTTCTGAACAAATTAATCGAATTACTGCTTAAGTATAGGATTCTGAGTTAAGCCTCTTTCGAATGTTCATTTGCTATCGAAGTGCTTATCAGTCGGCACCAGATTCTTCTGTCGCTTCGTTATCTTTCAGTAATTTTTTTGTGCAGATGAATTGGATTTTCTTTTGAAATCCAGGAATGCTATGGAGCTTTCATCACTTTCTTATCGAATTCTACACATACTTTATTGAAGATGGAGCATAATTTTATGATGAGCGTTGGAGTTGTCTTTCCTCTTGTAGAATTTCAAGGAAAAAACACGTGAAATGCTGTGAAACAAATTGACTTATGGAAAGTTTGAAAGTATGCAAAGTCTTTATTTTGTTTTTTTTTTCAATCTTTGAAGCTCTTTCTACCTTTAGGTATTCCTCTGTTTCATCCTCTCTGTCTCTTTCACCATCGCTTACCACCTCCCTATCCAAAAACATGAGATAATGTGAAGCTACTCGATAGAACTTACTAGTGAAAACTATATAAGACTTCGGACTTAATTGTTGATTGTTAGTGTTGCTAACTTTATGGTACAGGTGAAATTTAATTACTGCACAACATGGAGCTCATAAATAATGAATTTAATATAAATATATATGATCTAAGAAGTATTCTAGTGAAATTAGATCAGCTGCTGTTCTGGGGTTGCTTTACACATTAGAACATGCTCCATAGCAGCGGTTTTCTCATTGTTCAGTTAACTTTCACTCAGCGCCCGTTATCAATGCAGATTTTCAGCAGTCAGAAATTAAAGGTCTTCTAACCGAAGATGAAATATTTATAAAGCTCTGCTGGGAGTCACGTTCAATTATAGGAACACAAGCAGGATTTGCAGAAAAAAGAACTGCTATAGGAGTTTATTACGCTGATAGAATTCGTTACCTCTTGGGAAATCTACGATGCCTTCATCTTTACTAAAAAAGCTTTCGGATTTCTTCGCAAAATGAACGTCCATTTTCATTTGCTGGCATTCCCTTAGATGGTCATCCACCATCCATTTGCTGTTATTCGGATTCACATGTGCAAAATTCGTTTTTGAGTCCCAATCCCTTTCATTATTTCAAATCTTTATTTTCGGCTTAGCACGTCCTTAGGTCAAGGATCAATTGCGTGCAGATAGACGTAGTGGGAACTCGTCTAGAACCAGTGATGAATACAGCTAGAAAGGAGAGTCGAGTATGGTTGATAATCACCGTTTAACCTAAACATTGTCACAGAACCCATGGATCAGTCAACTAAATCCGCCATCAAATCCCATTGCAGTTCCAGCCCATCTCTTAAGATGCTTCCTATCGAACTAAATATGCGTGTTTTAAAGCTCTATGTTTTGTAGTTCTAAGTTTGATCGCTGTTTGCTGACCGCAACAGGAGAAAAGACAAATGGTTTTCGGAAGCGTTGCTTGCAAATGCGTGGTGACAAGACCAGCAATAAGAAGTAATAACTATTCAAACTTGATTGTTGTACTACTTGGCTGGGCTGGATGTAAGGATTCATATCTCGCCAAGTATTCAGCCATCTACGAACAAAGAGGGTTCGTTTGATTGTTTTAATATATTTTCGAAGGAATTTCCCATCATCGATGCATATAACTGAGATCTGTTTACACTCGTTAAAGAACGACTATTTTCAGCTGCACAATAAAATTTCTTATCAGTGAGTACCTTGCTAAAAAATAACCGGTGGCCTCGGTGTGCAATTGAATCAGACGAATAAGTATGAGTAAAATTTTCTACACTGTGGCGTTAAGTTTCGCCCCCACTTCTTTCTGCATCGTTGTTCTTGCACCAAGATGGATATTATGAATCTCTTCTTCGAAAAACGTTACTTTTCGGAGTTACGCCCTTTTTAAAGATAAGTGTGTTCCTATTTCTGACAGTCGCCAATAATAGAGTACTGTTATGGCGAATTTCTTGACTGCATAGGATACTTTGCGTTTCCAAACTGGGCATTGTTCATTGGTTTCTTGTTGTTTATTACATCTGACATTAAAAGATCTGACTTTTTCTGAATTTGAATGAAGATAGAGACTCTCATGGAACTGAAGCAGTCTTACATTTCCTAATCATGTTATACCTGTTGGCTTATGTTCACTTATTTGTTATATAATGCACGCGCCCAATAAAGACTCGTTGAATTCAGTTCATTGTTTAGCATAACGACATTACGCTACACAGTAAGGATCACGAATCGCGCTATGCGTCATGCACACGTGCCAGCACGGTTTACTTCGCCAATGGTAAATGCGCTCAACGAACTTATTGCCTCTCCAGCTCGCAAGATTCTTTTCCATTTTTTCTCAATGAATTCAATTTTTACCCTCAGCTCCTTGTTGGCTTCTTGTGGGCCGACGTTAATGGATCGGGCAGTGGCCGCAATCTTTGACAGGTATCACTGAGATGAAATATGCTTGAATAGAATTTTTTATTTTCCTATATAAGAAATTCTGATTAAGCAGTAACTTCCACTATTGCAAAAATTTGGCTTCTATGGGAATACACACAAAGAGAAAACTATAGAAATGAGTGCTTAACTTTAAATATGATTTCCGAAGAGGCGTTAACATTATTCGAATGTTGTAACGTTGAATAACTCACAAAATTTCATTACGATAACTGTAAACGATGTTAGCCTTTGTCACATGTTGTCAACGATGTGAGATTCTTCTGCTTTATCGAATTCTCAAGGAGCATCAGTAGCGTTGAACTATTAAATTCATGTCTCTCTTTATTTCGAATACTAAAATATAAAAGGATTAACCGACGCAGTTGTTGATTTTCTTCATAATAAATTGAAGTACTCCTGCGAAATATGCAACAACATTCGGCACTGTACTCGACTTCACATTACCACAACAATTCCCATCAGCTGGTCCTCTTATGCTTGCCGCTATCAAATATATAGTTTTACGCCTAAATGATATCAACGAATACAAAGTAAGTATTTCTGCGTTCATATCTCTACTGAACAGTTATTTCGTTTAGTTGCAAATCTGCATTTATCCCATAAACACTGCGATAAATCACTTATATGCTTACGCCTATCTTTGTATTTGTATATCCAGAAAGGCAGTGGAAGAAATAAGATTTCTGTTATGAAACGTAAACATAGATTGACATTGATCTATTATTTTTTGAAAACACTATATAAATTTTGAAAACCCACGCAACTGGCAAGAATTTTTCCATATTATATCATTCGTATGAGCAAAAAAGGATTTATGAGAGCGCTTCGATCGGCTAACTATAAAATCCTTTTTCTGCATATTTTATTGTTCATTGGTAAGTTAAGAAATCGAGTCATAGCAGCTGCACATTGAAAAGTTTCATCAGTTGTTGAATGCGTTAGTTGATTTTGTTTGTGGCAAGTGAATGATAAAATTATAGCTTCTTTGCTCAGTCTAGTTCATTCCGTTTCGCTCAATTCCGCTTCATCCTTTGGCTGCTAGTTTTCCAAGTCATTGTTTCTAGACGCAATATAGATTATTGCATTTTATTCAAGAATATTTTCGCCTATGCATTCGATACAATCGATTTCATTAATCCTTGCTTGGTAATGCTCTCCAGAAAGACGGAAGAACAGGGTGAAGATGAGGTGCAGTTGTTAATGTTTCTTCTGCAAATATGCTCAAGAGCTTAAATTGAAAACCTGCTCTTATCGGATTTGGTGGGTCGCCCCTCTATTTGCATTTTTCTGGTCTTCGATTTCATCTGATTCATCAAAACTGCCATCCAATCCAAAAAAATTCCTCACAACTTTTTCCCAATCTTAAAAGAAAAATAGTGATGCTGAACAACGTTGACGCATTGCTCATTACATATCAATCGCACATACTCGAAACCCATTGGGTCTCTAACACACGACATCGATAACGTGAGGCGATTGTTCCTTCTCCAAGTTGCCTTTGAAAACAATAAATATGACCTCCTCTTATCTCATTCATAACCATTTAGGTCCTATGACAAGCGTCATCATCTCAACGCAGCTTTCAAACGCTTTTAGATTTGTTTTAAGCTTCCCTTCAATGCCAGTTAGCAATGATATCAATGCTTGGTTGAATGTCCTGAAGATAAATTCAGAATTCCATACTATCGGCTATCGATGGGAAACCAGAACGACGCGAGATTTTTTACTGGGCTGCGCGACGTGCCAATTTACCCAAACTGCAGTTATATATTTATTCGAGAAAGGATGCAGTGTGCCATCATGAGTTCGTTCGCATTGAATATCGAAGTCTTTATCCGCAGTCCTCAGTACACAAAAGGTTACAAGGAAGGATGTCACCATGATCTCGTGTGGCAACACAGTATACAAGCGTCGTTTTAATAAAACCAAAATCTGTGCTATATTTTTCCTAAATACGATAAGGTCCTTTTGAAGGCACATGTTTGATCCGTCAGTAGGCGCTATTTGTATATGCGTGTATGAGTCCATATATCTTTATGCACCAATGTATGTCCGTGCAGTTGTGTGTTTAACAGCTTGTGCGAGTCTGCAGTCAAAATCCGTGAATGCGTTCATGTTTATTTCTATGCATTTGCGTGTCCGCGCCTATTTGTGTCTGTGCTGTCGTGCATTTGTTTTGAGTGCCGTGCGGATCTGCGCGTGTAAGCGCCTGCTTGTGTGCGCTCATACGTGTTCGTGTGTATTGACGCGTGCCTATGCGGATCTGCGTAAGTGCTTTGACTGCATGTGCCCAGTGTGTCTGCATGTGTGCGCAGGTTACGTATACCTGTGAAACCTTATGAAATTGTGTTTACTGACATACGTGGGGGGCGAGCATTTGTGGACGTCAGTGGGTTCCGTGTAGATACCTTGCGTATACGTCGCGCATTCATGTCGCGTATGTCTACTTGTCTACTTCATGTGCACACGTTTATGGTTTGGAGAACCAAAGGCGTAATGCAGAGTAACTTGGTTTAAAACTATAGTGTATTCGTAAGAGCGGTCTTGCCGGGGAGGCGAACGACTCATCCGTCATATCAGTTTCCTATGAATGCATATTTAGTATTTTGGGGAAAAAACAATAACTTGTGATATCTGGATGGAATGTGGCTGATCGCATACTCGCATCAGCCATGCTCACAGTGATTGAAAGCAGTGCTGTCATATTACGTTAATGAGACTGTGAAAATTAGTCCCAGCCTTTCCTGACCGTAAAATATGGCCATCTCTGCACTTAACTTTTTAAAAAAGTATTTTGCAGGAGCATAGCGGCATTCCGTGAGGAACAAATCTCAAGGCGAGGTGCCAAAGCATTTACAATGTTTTGCGAGGATTCCGAGCACGTGCAACACCTTCGAAAATATCCTGATCTCTACATCAGCACAGTGAACGAATTTCTCAATCGAGTTATCTCTCAGTGACGTATCTTTCATTTTTTCAATAGCACATTTTGATAATATTTGAACCATTCGACATTATAAAGCTATGAATTGTTTTATGGCATCTGAATAAAACGTCAGTTCAAATATTTCTGGTGGAAGTCGAAATGAATTCTCCCATTAATCTTAAAGATTCGAGCGACCGAGTTGACTACATTTGCGTTTTCGAGCATTGGCATTTGTTCAGCCTTATGATGATTATCATTACAACTAGCTCGTCGCTGTAATTTTGCTCCATCGATTGTTGAATCAATCTTTCGAGGGTAAACAAAACGATCGAGTTTAGCATTGTGTCCATGGCCGACGCTGGGCGGTTTTGCGTTGAAAGCACTGATAACCTCATTCTTTTGCCTCTTGAATGAAAAAGGTATTGTAAGAGTGAGAAAGTTCATTTCGCTGAAGCGGCTACAACGTAGAGCTCTTTATACCCTTTTGAAGGCCAAGGTTTATTTATCTCTCTGTAAATTATGGTTTGCTGTGCAATATTAGATCTCTCTATTGGTACGAAGTTATTGTATCGCTTTATCAGTTCAATGTGATTCAGAAACATTCATTTCAATTTCCAAATTGATTTCACTAAAATTGTCTTTTGCTGAAAATTTCTATTACATTTTCTCGTCATTTGTGAAGAGGAATCTTTTCTGTGCCCTTCTTATATTTTTGTTTCTTCAGGAATTTGCTTATTAACAAACTTTCATAACTTCCGAGAAGAGCGGCTAATAATTCACACTAAAGCCTTTTGTTAACCATTAAAGGCATAGTCAACGAATATCTCACCGACCAAGTCATTGTGCGCTCGTGAAACTTCAAGAAGCATCTATGTGACCAGAGGTAGCTGAAGTTGTGGAATTTCTGGGTACAATCACGTTATCAGGCGAACTACTATGCCATAATGTTCATTGTTATCAAAGTTGGATCTCTCGCTTTCAACGAGAGCCAGACATGTTGAAATGCGACAAAACTCTTCATGCACCTTAACTGCAAACAAATTTTGCGCTCTGTTGAGATTATATAATCATCAGAATCGGTTGACCGTTCCGCCTTTGTTACTGTTTAGTGCCAACTATTGAAATTGGCTGATCAGATGAGTGAAATGCAAACGAGGAAGCAACCCTTCTGGCTTACTTCTCCACTATTTTATTTATTTCGATGTCCATTTTTAGACGTATTGAAAATAATATTATTAAGTCTAACGAATAGGTGATCAAAATAGGACATCTTTTGCGAAACCTAACACTTATTCTAGCTAAGCATCTACATGGCCTAGCTATCTCCACTGCTTGGCGTCTTCTTGTGTTTTCGCTTCCACTTGGTCTTCTTCTTCAAAACTGTCGCCATCGGAGTTACAACATAAACAGTGGATTTGTCCTGGAAGGACTGCCTTGAATCATGATATAAAAAAAGGATGAAAAGATCAGAACCTCCATAACCGCTGTGGAATGCATAAAGAGAAAAAGCAAGTAGGTAAATTTGGTTCAAAATCGTTTGGATATCGGCAACCTTTTCGCGGAATAGTATGTGTCAGCGCACCTTAACGTTGTTCAATTCACACTGTACTTCTCCTGTTAACAGTTCTTATTTTATTATACACAGTCATTTCAAACGTGGTGACTTTTTTCGAATTAAATGAACAGGAATAATTGGAATAAGAAAACATTCAGAAATGATATATGAATAAGGGCCAGACTGGAGCTAGCAGGAATTGAGGGGTCATGCGCAACACGGCGAAACCAAGAAGAGAGCAAGATAATACACGAAACGTTCTCAACAGTTCTATTCCATGATTAAGGCCATATGATCATAGATCAGTATCCAGACTGCAGGTTGGCATCAGAGTATCTATCTCATTATATTTTGTTACGCAATCCTTTAATATAGCACAACATCTTTTACAAGAGCTGTATAGGATGTCTGATTAGTTAAATGAACAGACAGCTGTAAGTGTGCGGAACGCGCTTGATCATTTTATTCGCTCCATTTAAATCAGGTATTGTCTTCTGATTGAAGATAAAGCGGAACTAATGTCAATCCGCAATTTTTGTCGTATTATTTTGAATTTACAATTCGATAAACAAGCGAAAAATTTTTGTAAATGGCTTTTTTAAATGGTCGCTGCTTCGAAAATCTATTAATGAGAGCAATGAGAGGGGGTGGGGGGGGGACAGGTGACGGAGGAGGTTCGGAGAGGGAGAGACGGACGGAAAGAGAAAGCAGGAGTGATATGAGGGCACATAAGTTATGTACTTATGTGATTCCACATTATGATGTTTTCTATCCTTTGTGAGTCAAACCTACTTCAGTGGTTTGAAGATACGACCGAAAAAAGTGAGTGAGAACATGAGTGCTGAAGGGAGTGTTCCAGTACGAATGCCAACAGTACGACACAGCTGATCACTGAAAGCATTATGATGAGAGTGAGACATCAAGAAAGGTGCATTCATAGTCAGTTATTGCAAGACGATGATAGTTCCTACTCGAAGAGGCTAACTGCGCTCAGGGATTGCCCTAATAAAGGATTTATTTGATCATCATTAGCATGCGTATGTGCATGAATTGATTGAAATATTTTCTACATAAATAATAACTAAAAAAGACGAATTTAATCAAAAATGACCATTCCAGCATCTCTGGATGCATCGAAAATCCATAATGTTGACGAAAATACTTGAAAAATGAAACAAAACGGTTATTGTATGAAAAATTTCGCTACTGCGTCTATTGCAAATTTCTTTCAGCTTTGCATTTTCCTTTCTTCTCAACATTTTATATCTTATATAGAAATTTTACTCCAATAATGTGATCACGATTTCCCGCAGTATCGTTTAAATCGAATCTTTATATTGTCAAACATTGGTCAGAAATAACGACGCCGAGTTCCATTCACTGCGATTCACTCGCACAGGATCTGTCCAACACGTAGAAAGCCGATAGGTCGAGCTCGTCTGCGAAGAACTCCTTACACCAGCCACCAAACAATGCTTATCATCGCAGTCTGGGCTAGGTCTAACGTCGCCACTGATATAAAGTGCAAGCACATTTGCGATTTTGCACACAACTTTACCTATCATACATATTTCTAAACTAGTGACTCTACTCTGTCGAGAAAGGATTCGAAAAATCAGGGAAAGATAACCTTCATCTTCATGGACTGCTTCTCATCCGCATTATTTGTTTGCTGCTGAGGTGATACAAGTGAGCTCGTTCTATAACCAGATGGTGTGTTGTTTCAAGACTTCTACACTAGCTGAAGTAATAGTTGCCGATTCGATAGTGGATCGCAGTCTATGGAACTGATTTTCAACCGTCCTTAAAAGAATGGAGTTCAGTGCATAAACAGCTAGCAATAAGTAGGAATTTGTTTCTACTGTCAAATCGATGCGCAATGTACTCACATTGTCAATTCCTGTCTCCATTGCCTCTGTTGGTCAGTAAGAAGCACCTAAGCTCAAACATTTACTCATTAATAATACTTCCTTTGCAAAATTAAATGGAGGACCCAATTATGGTTGATGAATTCAAAGATTTTGTTCGGAATCTACTACGTTCCGGGATCCCTTCAAAACTCCTTCAGAGCTCACTTTTCCAAGTGCTAATGAAAATCACTCAGAGCACACAAATTTCAACAAGGAGGCTGATTTCCCATGAGATATGACGTGCAAGGCATACTGTAATATTAATGAGACACTACTATGGTATAGTACATAGTATTTCATGCAACGGGATATATTATTTCATTAAAACGATATGTTCGTCTTAGGAACTCATCTACTATAATGAAATTTATGAGTTATTCTTTAGATATTCTCAGTCCATCTTATTTTATCAATTAGTCTCTTGCAAGTTCCAGTGTTTATTTAATCTTCGCTTAGCAAAAAACGTAACGGCACCACGTGGCCACCAACACCGTTACAAAACTCATTTATGTTATGTTTAAAGCTCAATAATCGTCAGACCTCTCATTGGCCAAATCATTGCTCACCATCGAAAGATAATCGACGGGAAACGTTCCCTAGAAACATTTCGAAACACAAGAAAGAAGAAAGCGGATAAAGCACCGCCTATACTGCAACGTATATGTTTGGTGAAATTTTTCAAAATTGCTTTTTTCTCTACATCCACGAAACAATTAACGACCTATCAGCTGCTGACCGTGACTATCATGTTTGACAGAAACCGGCCATAAGCCAGCTCTGGAACAATGAAGAGATGCGGGAATTGCAAGCTTCTCGATGCACGCTCGTTTCTTGAAAGTGTGAGGCAGCGTAGTAACTCGGTCAACATGGCGACAAAATCTAGCAGCTGAAATGGGAATGACAATTCCGAGAATAATTTGATTAATGAATTCTAAGGATACAAACACTGTCGCTTAATGAATTAGGATTTCAGGGAGGTAAAATGGCGCTCTCTTGCGGGAAAAATAAAATTGACCCAGAAAATTATATTTGATGCCCCGAGTTTCGAAAGTATTTCTGCTCCATTTTAGGATAACTGAATCTCGATTAATAGCCCCTCACGCCAAGATTAGGGTGGGTGCTTTATTTGCAAGGCTGACTTACAATGACATCTATAATACTCCTATAGATTTCATTCTCTTTAGTTTTTACTTAAAAAGGAAATATGAATGGACGACATTTACTGTGCAACGTTCAGCGCTTCTTCGATACTTGCCTGCACGAAATGACCGGAAGTCCTCAAAGTGTCCGGTTTAATTTACTTTACCTAAGATTTCAGATATGCGACTGAAATTCTCTATAATTTGAAACGCTGATTTGGAGATGTCAGTTCAAACGTACGATTCAAATGGATGGACAGCAAAAACTGTCGCTTATTAAATCGCACAGGAGACTGGAGAGGGTAAATTCCCTTCATACTCTACTGAATCCCTAGACGATCATCTGAAGATTCCAAGTTTTTCAATAGGCCAATCGCAACTTGAAAATGAATGAGCATAACAAGGAACTCGGTTCTTCATGAATTTGAAAAAAAAAGCCAGAGGAAAAACTTCCTACTCGAATTAAGTGAAGTGCTAACTCCGATCTCAGAGATTCCGGGCAACTGAGTGGGTTTTGTCCATGTTTGCGATGTGCACTTAGAGTATTTAAATGGTCAAGTAGTCACATATCCTACCACTGATCCTCATTTTCGCGAATTCCATTCATTTCACTGCCAACTCCATTTAAAGAAAACGCTGAAAATAAGTACGAATAATGCACGAAGATTTTATGCCGAAGGTGAGCAGACATTTGTTCCGGGAAATTTCTCGCCATAAGTTGAAAAAAACTTGAGGTTTCGGATACCGTAACATCCCGTAAGACGCCATCAGCGCTGACGCTTAGAATAAGATTGGGTGATTTTCTATCTCGAGCAAGTGGTAGGCGATCATCCAAAATCTGCAGGGCTTCGTGACCTTCAAGTAGATGGCCAAAGGTGATAGCAAAATGGATGTGATCGAAACAGCTCGATCGGTTCAGCTTTACAGGGCGCCAAGTACCGCTTGAATTCCCCTAAATGTAACTTATTGTAACTGGTGAAAATATTCGTTTTCAAATTCAGCTCGACGGACTTTAAAAAAGACTAAATTATTTGCTTTCTCTTTCAGCAAATAAAACATGCTGGCTATATCGAAAATTTAAAGCTTCAATGCCATGGCGGCGAATAAACGATACAAACCTGCGGGGATGAATCGCTCTCTTCTCCTCCCCCAACTTCTCCCATCCTCTTCCCACCTTACTTTGGGTGAAACAATACTGACCAAAGTACGCTCTACAAAAGTAAAACACAAAGATCGAAAGATGAGATGGCAAGAAGCAGCTTGGAAGTGCGGACAAGTAAACTTGGAAAAGAGACAGACAGTGAACGTACTTTCAAGAAAAGAAATTGCTGCCGACGAACATT
This sequence comes from Parascaris univalens, assembly GCA_037576465.1. Classification (NCBI taxonomy): domain Eukaryota; kingdom Metazoa; phylum Nematoda; class Chromadorea; order Rhabditida; family Ascarididae; genus Parascaris; species Parascaris univalens. Next base: position 31,427,685 of record CM075173.1, read on the forward strand.
TTTCGGCGACACATGTCGAAGTAACTGAGAAAAGCAAAACGGCGAGTTCGCCATCAGCAAACATTGTCTACAGCAAAACTCAACACAGTCGTTTTGCCCACAACCATCTTCGTCAGATTTCCATACATCTGCCGGATATTCAAATTTATCCACATCCTCGAAATTCTCCTAGAAAGTTCCTATATTTTTATGCACCTCCTATCGAGCTTCTTCTTAACCACGTTTATCAGTGTGCTCTTTGAAGCGACCGCCAGGAAATGGATAAAAGCCATTACAAAATACAAAGGAATTCCTCGGTATTTTGGAATAACCTTAAATCTCCCTGAACTTAAAGTGCCAATGTGAAGAACGGAACTAGGTACCATCTCAGGTGTGTGTCGTACCCACCGAGTTACAGTAACGCTGCAGGGAACTCATCACTTTTGTTCACTTAGACAATTTCATAAGGCCAACCCTACAAAACACCCTCCACCTTTTTCCTTTAATTTGTATAGCCTAGAGATCAAACATTATACGACCGGTCCTTAGATGATGGTCCCTTACTTCGTTATTGCCATCATATTGCAAAGAACGACGCCTAATCCTACGACACTTCTATGACGACATGAATGAAATATTTGTTTGAAACAGTAAAATTACCATCTCTACAATGCCACCATTATTGACTCTCGAAAGCAGCAAACTTGGTATCCGCTTATATTGGGCTAATGAAGCCGTCGTCATCAACATCAAACGCCACCCCAAGGCCAACGTCCAGCTTCTGCTCGACAGCTTTAGAACGACCATCCAATAACGTCTTTCTGTTCACATCCCTCGATCAAACGAAGCAACTACCATTCGCCTTCTTTGTGGCGACCCCTTCCACTAATACTGATTCCCTGTTCCAACAATTTCTCGATAACTTTACAATATATAAAGGCGAAAATACAAATAACCGAAAAATGGAATGCTGCTCAAAATTTCTCGGAAGAGTAGGAATATTACGCGTTTTTCTAAGCCTCTATATCTTCTCCACTGATATAATGTACATCATCAATTTGACACCATTTCAGCAATGAAAACCATTTAATAAGGAAAAATCCAACATTTATAACAACGAAACTCCCCGCCATGCAAATAATAAAAAATAAGATAATAAAGAATAAATTAACAGTGCGTATAACAATAAAATTTCCTGATCAAACAGCACAACAGCACTGATTGTCGTTAACTATATGATAACAGACATTAACAGTTATCACATATCATATCAATTCCTGCTATCACTTATCGACCAATCTCTACATTTGTTCCTTACGATTTCTTAAAATGCTTTTCAAACTTAATTATACGACGATTTAAACTTCGATCCTATTGAATAGCGAGTCTTTTTCATTTCGAATGTTTCCTTGTTGAGGAATATTTCAGCATTTATTTGAAATCTTTTTATATTCCTACTGATGGCTGTAGTACTTCAAACTGAGATTTTGCGGTGGCGAATTCCGCCAGCTATTATAAATGGGAAACTTCAGATAGCCTTAAATGAGCTATACCAGAAAGCGGGCGCCATCCACACCTCCTCACCTTTTTTCTCCTTCTTCAACTCCAATCTGCATCAAATTCAAATCGATCTCACAGAAAATAACCTTAAATTTGTACACTTCTTGCACTTATAAATATGCTGGTCCCTCAATCTGAAATCGTATCGAATATGTCAAAAAAAAACTTGAGGAAACGAAAAGACAACTTTGAAGTGTTCAGTCAGTTTGTTTCAGTGATAGCACAACAATTAATGAGGGACTAAAGGAAGAGTGCAATAATGCAACAACAAGTCAAAGGGCACAAAAAAAACGATCACTTCCGAGAGCCCATTAATCTTCACCTCTTGCGACTGTTTTATTCATCGTCACGTCGGACATATCACACATGGTCTTTGCTCTCTGCGCAACGCTACAATAGAACACAGAACGCTTGCACTAACAAACTAAAAGTACTTTCGAACATTTTCCCAAGGAAGAGAGAGAATTAAACTGAGAAAATTCAAGAGTGAGAAGCTGAGAAGAACATGAAAAAAAAGGCGAAAACATGCCAGCAATACAGATGGAAACGGCACAGATGGAATGAGAATAAGAGGCTTTTCTACACAATAATCGTGAGTACTATTCCCCTAAAATATTGCTCACTAGCAAACTAAACTTCAAAATTCTTTCGCATTAACATTCCATATTTTGCACCCGATCCACAAAAAGCTCAAGATACTTCGAAGAAACACCAATAAGATCTGGAATTTTGCTTCGAGTAAGTAAAAGATTTCAGTTCGTCAGGGGATGAAAATATGCGAATTCCCTCCCCTCGTTCTCACCCATCTCTAATAGATGGGAGGATCAATACTTTAGGAAGGGCAGGAGGGAGGATGCCAAGAGAACTAAATTTTGACTTTTCAGATAGATCGCTGCATTTTCCAACAATTTTCAATATTCAGTAATTTTCTCTGTTTCCAAACGAATGAACAATTTTGTATAGCTAACCATCACGTCAGCAACATCAACATGGAACATCCTAGTGTTCGATATCATTCAAACCAAGTGTAATCCGTCAAATGCATTGAAGCAGTGCATTTTTTAAGGCCGAAGAAAACAAAGAAACTGGAAAATCACAAAAGTTTGCAAAAACTTTCAAATCTAAGGTTTATGCTTGAAGATAAGAAGGCATTTTAATGCGCATGAAAATACGCGTGGCCAAGAATGCAATCGTTATAGACGCAAACCCCAATCCAAGCATCATTATTCGATTCAATTTTGGCGTCAGTGGATTGTTGCATCTATCGAGTATTATCAGTCCAAGACCTAAAAAAAAAAAATGATAAGCTAACACATTCGCGTGTCTCCCTCTCCAGTTTTACTTACAATCGTACTCAAATTATAACCTCTATTTTACAGGCCAATCTTCCTGATATTAAAATAATACTGCCACAACAATAACAGAGAGGTCAACATGACCGATGAAATACGATGAGAATCGGTCAAATAATCTGCATACTTCAATGAGGCAGGAATCTGTGCTAAGAAGATAATGGCATTTCTCAATTCAACACCCAAGTATTGAAGTGAATCTAAATTCTACAGGCGATGATTGCGAACATTGGCTGTTTAGCTGTGCGGGTACGTACGCATAACAATCGCGGAAATGGCAAATCCACGGGACACTTATCATTTAAAGGCCCAACACTCGAAAAAAGAAATATTATAAAATTTTCTGGATTCATCTGGAAGATCTCCCACTCATCCACTCAATGAGAAACGAAAACATAAATGTAAACTGACAGAAAATTCTACTGCTGAAAAGAATTTTTCGAAGCTCGCTGTAAGTACTTCTTATTTTCACGTTCTTGCTGCAATTATCAACAAATGGATTTGTTGCAGTAGAGCGAACTGCTCCCGAAACAACAGTCTCCCCACCACACACTACATTCTCAGCATACAACCAATATAGCCACAGACAAAGAATTATCGTTTTTATGTACGCAGACATTTTTCTTTCTGCCAACGTTATCGGTCAACACCTATCTCACTAGCACTACCGATCAGAGAACTCTGACTAAGCGACACTTGCTTCAAAAGCGAAATTTCGATTAATTTTCCTACGAAATAGAGCACAATGAACGGGTAGGTAGAAAAAAAACTGCATTTGTCAGAGAAACCTAAAAACTCAAAGCAATACCTCCAAGAGAAAACATGAAGCTTGCAGCCAATCCCTCCATAATATATTGCCCATTGATTCGATATTGCATTATTGCAACCGGTCGAGCATTGCCTCGTTCATCAGTAGTTTGTCCTGAAACATGCAAACCTCCTTGAATGAATTCACGGCTGATTTGCAGATTAAGCAAATAAGGTGGAAAAAATTGCCCTGAAATACTGCAGAATGCCCACGAAAGAGTGAGACGGAAAATCTGTTTTCCTTCTCCATCAAAAATGGCCAAATCCTTCGTCTTTTCAATGTTCTCGAAAATCCAAACATAGGTTGTAAGTGCAAATTTTATACTCATAATTGTATGGCCTACAAGGCTACGGCGCTGCTCATAATAGCGGGCTCACGAATCAACCAGCTTTCTGTTTACAGGAACTATCGGTCACTTCCGCCCTCTGCCATATCAATTCCACTTTCAGATCAACGATTTCCAATGATAGAGGTTGCTACTATGCAATTACGAGATTATTTCTCACTACAACTCTGCAGCAACGAGAAAAGAGAAATCAATCTTCTGGACATTCCTTTACAAGAGATGAACGGAAATTTCTGCAGTATACTACAAAGAGTATATATTAAATTAATATGCAAAGCATGAAAACTATAAAATAAAATATTACAATACATTAAAGAAACTTTTCAATAGTAAAATTGGACTCACGAAGAGGATAACTGAAAGGCTCACAATATACGTCCGTTCTGAGGATCTGTTTCTAACAAATTTATTTCGGCCGGCTTCAAGCAGCCAAAATTGAACAATTTCACTAAGTCTTGAAGCAGAAGGAAAGCAAAAATAAGAAAATAATTGCTCACCAATGCTTGGTGGCTCATTGATGATGTCGTAAATGACGCCACCAGTTACGAAGAAATACGTCACCATTATTAATGCGAAAACTTGCATCGGTGATGGTTTCTGAAAAATCTCACCTTTTTTCAAATATCCTAAGATCTATAAATGTCAAATTCAAGTTTTATTGGTAGACTTTGTTTCTGGTAGACTTCCGAAGTGACAATTATTCCCCTATTAAAACATTTTTCCCCTCCCATTCACTTGATTCCATCGCTTCTGTTTGCCAAACTTCAGCCGGCTAATCAAACATAACCCCACTAACAAATTATGGCATTGTATATAACAAACTAAATGATGGTGAATTTAAAAATAGGTGAGAAATCCAGTTTGAGTTAACATTATAGCTATAATTTGCGGTTTCATTGTCCAGAAACCTCTGAACGACCAAACTTCAGCAGTAATATCACTTCATAAAACAATGGTCATTTCGGCAATAACATCAAAATACGATTATTCCTTGCATAGTAAACAAAATGCAAAAGGATGAGATGCTTGAATTTGCGATTTTCCATCCCACCACACTCTCACCTCTCAAAGTTTATAAGATGACTGTATATACCTATTTCTATAATGCAACTGTTGATCATTGATTCCGAAGTAAACGACAACCGCAATATGGATTTAAAGCAAAAAACATGCAACACCGCAAAAATAACCTTCATCCAACGCGGCCACACAATACGAACATTTGGTGGATCGACGAACGAGAAGAAAAGCATTTCGACCATCGAATCCATTCTTTAATATCTCCTATGTTCAGCAACTCCTTTATATGATTCCCTTAGGCAAGTAAAAAAGTTATAGCAATGAAAGCATCGAAATATAGTGACACAAACACCTGAGAATACTACACTCACAACAACAAACATCTCTTTGTTTGCATATTTGAAATTTCATACAACACTACGGAAGAAAATGCAACTGGATTCGCTGTGCCGCAAAAGAAGCAAAACTCTCGTGGCACGGAGATATTGGTGGGACTGGAAGATGCAATGAACGAGCCAAACTACTGATGAGGTTCATCGTAATTAAAGTACAGCTAACCTAGATGCCCGTATTCCACCAGCACTCACACTTTATTATACAAATCTGCGTGATTCTATACTCACGAATCCCCCACCAGCGCGAGGCTCTTCCTTCCTTGAGGTCCATCTATTTTTCAATGTTGTTTCATATTGTTTGGCTAGTACAATATGTTCGGTGTTCGCCTTCAAAATTAGTGCCCTAAACAAATACCGCTGAAAGCGTTCTCATTTTTAATACCGTAAATGGAAAATATGGGAAAATTTAGACAACAAAGAATGAGAAATAGAAAAAATTTCGAAGAAATAAGACTTTTAGTCGTTTTATTCATAGCGCTAAATTCATAGGCAGCAATGGAAAACTGCTGCATCAGCTAAATAATAGGATTGTCTTTCCTAGGTGGTAAACTTCTGGCAGCAAACAACCCGCATCAACATACTGCAATCCCTCTTAAAGAACAAGTGCACTGCAATTATACCATCCAATCCTGAATGCCCAACGAAAAGCATCACATCTGTTGTTTGCCAATCTTAGGTATGTAGAGCTATACCCTTCCACTCAATGCCGCTTTAGAATTCAACAGCCAATTCTCCAGAATCTCCGACCACCACTCACTGCTGCCACAAGAAAAAACCCAAGAGTGTATTCCACCGCAAACACGCATACGACCATATTAAACAATTTTGAGGAGTTTACTTTTGTCTCGAGGAGTTCACATCAAATACGGAACATACTCAGCTCATCTTCTTGACTTTATTTTAATCTATTCTCACTTAACAACGAAGAAAACAATCTCATTTACAACTAAACAATGGAAAGCTTATTTAATTGTAACATTGTTCGATTTCACGGCTGTTATATAATAACTAAGTATGGTGAAATGACCACTTAAAGAGAAAATAAAGGGAAAAATAGAATGATTTATTGGGATCGCATTCTTCAAGCACAACATCGAATGGAATGATGGACAATATTTCCCCGACAATCGATTTCATTCAAACTGTATAGCAGCGAAATAAAGCACAACCTCCTCGCATGTAACTCTTTAAACTATCGTTGATAATCACGATAGTATGTTATTTCTCATCGTTTCAGTCACTTCGCCGAAATAAGGCAGTGGGGATTATGATGGCGACTGGAGTAAACCTGAGTACATTTCTGACCAGATGAGATCGAGTGCGTCTATGGTGTTCAATGAAATAATAACCACAAAACATTTGGAATATATTAATTCAACAATACACGAACGCCTAATAAAGCAATCGCTAATAAATAGAAGCCCATCGGAGTACCACAAAAAAAAGAAATAAACAAACAAAAACAAACAAACAAACACAACAACCATATATACCACAGGGCGAGTACGAGTGAATAGCAACACTATTGAAGAAAAGAATCAATGGCACAAACGTTGAACTCGATCACATCAGCAATAAATAATCGACCCCAATGAGGGTAAAATAATTTACAACAATAAACGCTACATATGAACATGCGGGCAAACTTTTTTACAGCAACCATACAATAAATCTGAATTGCCAATAAGAAACGAGACAATGAATTAAATACAACAGCTTAGCGCTGCTATAAATGCAAACGAATAAGGCATTTCATTGCTGCAGAGTCAACCCAAACGACAACTGCATAAAACAATATAAATAAACACATAATAAATAAGAAACTTAAATATGATGTTGACTTCTGAAAAACAACAGAAGTTCACCTATCATCAACTCCCTTTCCTGTAAAATTATAATGCGACAAAATTGAACATGATTATGCGCAATAATCATCCAGAATATAAGTGCGCTATGGCGCAAATGACCGAGTCCTGATGACAAAAATGCCCCTATGGAATTACAGATAAACTAAATTTTGAAACTAAACCTTTACAATTATCATATCCTAGAGAAAAATGAGCATTAATCCGGCTAAAGCTCGCATTGAGTATGATCATCACAAGAGGTTTCCATGTTATCGTCGAAGAATAAAAACGAACACTCCATCCCAGAGCATCCTATAAACGTTATATTCACATACAAATTTCTCGAATACTTAGTGAAGAAGTAATGTTCCATAAAGAAAAGATGAAAGCAAAATGGACACATAATGCATATTGCGCATAAAATCAACAGATGATTGAAGCGAACGATATAAATGCAAGGAGTATGCGGGAATGGAATGAAGAGGGAAGTCCTTTTTTTCGGGCAATGATCAATGATCAGCACTGACATAAATCTAATCGACAATATGATCGAACGCTGATATGATTCGACTCTAATCAAATAAGTTGCAAGAAATGATTTGCATATTCACAACCACCCCACTGGTTAGGTTACTTTTATCGACGATCACTAAGGAATTATGAGCAATTTCTTAAACGCTCAAAAACCTTCACCCACCAGAAAAAAGAAACCAGCACCTATACGCTTAGGAAAGAACCTGACTTGCTCTTGCCCAATCCCAAAAAACTTCACTTCACTGCTGGCGCTGTTTGGCTAGGAAAAAAATATTGCGATCAGAAATCAGAATGGCTGATGGAAACTGTGTGTGCTAAGGAATTAGCAGATTGAGGGTTCGGATGATACTCACATAACATAAATAAATTTCCACTTGTCACCATAAAATGCGATAAGCACCTCTCAATATGGATCACAGAGAAGCAACAGCATTCGGGCATCACAAAAATCTATTTGTGGATATCTTGGAGAGTATAAGAAAAAAATGGAAAGCAAAGCAATCGTCCACCTTCTCTCATTATTACGATAGATGACTGTACTTTCATAAGGGAACTTCACAACGATAGGAAACACAGATTCTAAATATCCCTTTCTTTCCCTCCTTTAGTGAATGAAGAGAAAAACATCTAATATAAAATCAAAGAGATAAATGGCGTATTCTTTTAGCAATCGCTTTTCCAGTTATTATCGCCACCAAAAAACTACTAAACATTTGAGTTAACAAAGGATAAATCGCCATTCTGAAATTTTTTCTGCACACTTATTTGCTTTCATCTTCCCATCCCACTCCCCTACCTCTTACCACTTTTTCATAAGTTAGTTCCATATATTTAAGACTCGACATCTTATTCCTACGCAAATCCACATGTGCCCACCAAGACATCGAATATAAAACAAACAGACATCAAATGAACTTGTGACAAATAATACAACCAACGCAACAATGGCACACTGCATAACGGCAGACGAACACCTGAAATAGCATAACTACTTGCTACGATTTCTCTATTCGATGCTCGATCCTGAGGTGGAATCAGCTTACTGTGGCTTTGCTTTCTCGATTACAGCTCCTTCTGGTGTTGCGAAATAGACCTTTTCGGCAACCCCAATGAAGAGACCAGTCTCGACCACACCCGGTAGATTAATCAATCTCTGATGAAGCGCTGCTAGATCATTTGTATTTGCGAATTTCCCCTTTGGGAAGTTCCAATCAACGAGGTAATTATTATTGTCCGTAATTACAGGACCACATTTTCTCTGCGCCATCCGCAGAACACATTCACCACCTTCTCGTTGCTTTATCCATTTCATCACTGGCACATACCTGAAAATATTTAGCAGAAAATAAAACATCAAATCAAATTGCAATAAAAGGTTCTCTTTCAGATGTAATGACCTATGTAATGGCTGACTTCACACTGACTCAATGAGGCAATAAATACATGGTTTTTGACTGCCCCAACAGAAATAATGTATGGGCAACTTTTTCTACCGTTTGATGGCGAGAGAGAAGAAGAGAAAGCATTCATGACCATATGTCTCTCTTCAATTCGTAGTACGAATCTGAGTCTCGGAGAACGGCAAAGATAAAATATTTATCGACCAGTCGATGGGCACTGCTTGAAAATAGAGCAAAAAATATGTCAAAGAATAGTGAATAAAATTTAAAGTGCAGAGAGCGAAAGGGTCTTGAAAATGCATGGCTATCCACCGGCTCTAAGCTTTCATCACAGTGTATATGCGAGAATTAGGTGCTTCGATGCTTTCCCATACGATAGGATCGATGGAAGTACAAAACATTCATATACACTTCGTACGGTATCCCCGCACAAAAAATGAATAAATTTCTGTATGTAAGCATGCAAGTATAAACATATGATCCTCCCGCAGAGTTCAGTTATAGGCACTTGCAAGAAATGGACAAAACTCGCGCAGGCTGGACAGTTTTGCAGCAAACTATAGTTCGCCTTCAAAAATCTACATACGTCCACGGTATAGCTTTTGATGGCCGCTTGCAAGGTTTAGTGATAAAAATAACGCCTCCTAATTTCTCTCCAATTTAAGGAGTGATCACACGTAATTGCGTTCGCGATAAAATAACAAAATTATGACCAGGAGAAACATGGAACATGAAAGAATTAAATATTAGAAACAGGAAACAACTTACGCCGATGGAATGACTTCAATTGGAATAGAAAGGAATTTCTCGCCAAGAACCGTCGATTGCTTGCTGCTATCCGCAATGACGAAGAAATGTTTTGCACTTGTCTGCACAATCTTCTCCTGTGTGAGACAACCACCACCACCTATAAACATCAAATGTGCAGAGATCAAATCAACCATTGTTAACATTTTCATCTTCCTTTCAACACCCATCCATAATGAAACAACATCAACACCTACAAGACCAATTTCAATTCGCGATTCACTCACTTGCACCGTATTATTTCGGCAGGTATAACCATCTAATATGCAACGTGGGGTTGGTTCGGTTTACGTATGGACGTGACCTATATGAGAAGCCTGCTCACTGCTCGAGTTTACACTCCTAAAGAAATATAAATCAACACAACAGTGCATCTACGATGACTGCGATCAAACGAATGGGCAGAGGAGGAGGAACAGGAAAAGGGGAACTGCTAATAATGCAGAACAGCTTAATTTATGAGTCAAGTGATCACATAAATACCATAGATAAAAATGAAGCCAGCCGCATGTGGCAAGAGTAGCGCTAACATTATGGATATAAAAGGCTAAAATACATCTATACAATCTTACTGCAAAAACTGTCGTAATTCGCAAGTGAGTTGCCACTTCTACCATTCTCCAATTTCCCTCCCTCTGTACTTATTTTTCCACTCCTCCTAATAAGAATCGTTTGCTCCATCCATGCGATAAGCTTGCACCATTTTGTTAAAGATTTCGGCTGCTTCATGCAGAGATGTCGCTCAGAACATAACTGCATCCCTCAAACATGCTACTTCAGACCAACGTTGCCGCTCAACAACGTCGCTTATGATGCGAATTGAACGAACCTTTAATGAGATTTAAATTTGCATCAACTTCGTCAGCGCCATCGATGCACACATCAAGCTCAGGCTGCTGCTCGAGATCTGTGACGCTTAGACCTGCATCCAAGAGCCATTTGTGAGTAAGGAATGATGTTGGAACGCAGACGATATCTTTGAGTTTACCGGTCTTGATACGATCCTCAAGAAACTCAACCAAATACCGTGCTGTTGTGCCAGAACCAACACCAAGCCGGCAACCACTGAATACATGTCTTTCGCCGGCCGCAAACGCTGCAGCACGCTTTGCACCTTCCAGTGTAACTCGTGTTGCCATTCCCACTCTTCAATATTTAAAATTGTTTTTATCACAAAAAGTTGTCTCCACCAGTCGATCATAGGCCTCATTAGCTTCAAACTACACAGCTAATCAAATATCTTCAATTATCATTTGCATAACAGGTAACTAGTTCATCTTGAATGCATAAATTGCTAGCATTATTAGCTTAATAGCACACACATACCAATATATGACCTCTGAAGAAATGATTCCATGAAATTCTAAATTCAGCAATGGAAATGAGAAGCAAATTAAAATAAAGAAACAACAGAACAATAAAACAACTAAAACCACAAAGACATGGTTAACGAATATTGAAATCTGCATGAGAATGTTCGAATTAAACTGCTAGTCAGCGATTACATATTTAGATCAGAATATGATAAAAATAGAAGCATTTCTGATTACTGATGTTGAAAAAATTGAATGCAAACTCGGTTAATGGAAGAACAGAGCCAATTATTAGGAGAACTTAGTAGGAACGAGCGAATAAGTATTCCTTACCTCTTTCATATTCTAGACGCCTTAGAGAGTGTAAGCCTAGCAGCATTTTCCTTGCAATCTCCATCGATACCCGCTGTTTAAAGAGATAAGATCGACCTGCACACCTCTTCCAAAGTGGGAGTTTTAGCAGATATGATCGCAAACTGGAATTCTTAATGATTTCAAAAAATCTGATGACTACCTTTTTTATGGAGTCGTTGTCTTGAGAGCGTTTATTTAGAAGAGGCGAAATAAGAAGACAACGGTGAGATACGTCGGCTAAATACGCTCCATCAGACAAGTTTTTACGAGCAAACACTAAAGCACCACCCCTCTCTAAATAACCGTCGACAAATTCACTCGCCTCTGCTTCTTCTTCTCCCGTCACCACATCAATTTATCTGCTACAGGCAAAGCATTAAACAACAATATCTTTACAACGAAAATAAAAATGCAATTTATGGGATCTGCTTTTTACACATAAACAAAAACTGCTTTGAAGACGACGTCACGCAGAAGATTCGCATCCCACCAGCTCAGGCCGTCTCGTCTCGCCGACTACAACAACTGCAGGTAATGCCAACAACTTGTTGCCAACTTTTTAAAAAGTTTAGGGTTCATCCTCCCCCTCTCCTCTCGTCATCACCACTAGTTTAAGTTTACACTGAAGTTTACTAGAGCATTTTTCGGAGTGTTCCACTCAATCACCACGAAGAAATCTCGATTTGTTCGATTCTGCGCTTACTTCAAATGCGCTTATATACTTCAAATGCGCTTATTAATAAACTAATCTATACGCTGATACTCCTCTGGAAGATAGAGGTGCACAGCGTGTACAACAAAAATACGCACATTAATTTGCTTAACAAGCTCACTGTACGCGAGAGGAGATTGGATAAATGCGATCATAGGAAAACCAGTTCAGCCGAAGTGTATAAATTACGCTTAAACTGCAAACTGCTTTCGTTTGCAGTAATATCTGAGCTCGTTATTACTATAGGCAATAATAACTGGACGAGAGACGTCGCAGAAGAGGATCACAACAAAATAACTTCAAAAAATTTTCATATAATATCAGTAATGAAAGAAATTTGATCAGAAGGCATCTTTTAACAGAAACTTAGAAATAATCATTTTCTAATGGAGGCTTTCCGTGGCGAAAAGTTACCACTGAATGCCATTAACTAAGATGCACATTAAACGACAAGTTTTCATACGAAAGATGAGCACTCTTATCACTTCTTTCTTCTACCCTTATCATGAATGAAGATAATGTCATCGATGGAGAACGCAAACAGCCAATGTGATAGATATGAGAAAGCTGAGCGATTATACCTTCAGAAGAGGACGTCAAATGAAGACAATTACTACAATCAGAGCTTTTCAGCGGTGGTTTCGTTGAGTCAAGAAACAACCTCTTTTACTTGCAACAATCAAACGAAGCTCCACGGCTAAGTTACGACTTAAAAGGAGCGAACTGCCTTCTTTAATTCGTTGGTTATGAACGACCACTTCATACTGTTCTTTGGAGATTTTAAAACAACGCCACTTTCTTCCCATCCCCTAAATAGATGTCTGAATAAAAATAAGGAAAACCTCCTCAGTAACATTATAACCGGTGATGCTACCTTCATTCATCACTCGGTCCATAATAAGAACGGGCACTAATCTCCACCGCACATATGCACAAAAAATACATCACTTACATTTATATACTAATATATATAAACGAATAAATGATATATAAAATATATACGTGTTATATGCGCATACACATGAACACATGGTTACTGCGGGAGCATACCGAACAAAGAGAAATTTCTTCAGTGTTTCAGACATACATATAAATGAAGATAGTGGCAAACACTTTCTGCGTAAAAGTAATGGACATCGGTGCATATGCAGATCATGGATATTGTAAAAGGGCCGGAGGCTGCTCTGTTCTGCGTCACGAACCAGGAAAATAGGCTTGTATTGTTCCCATAGAACGGATAGATGTACAACGGCGAACATATCAAAGAATGGATCCAATTACATAAATATGCATATCCATAGCGTTTTAAACGAAATGCAGAAAGGATGCATAATTCGAGTTGAGGAATGGTTACCATATACTTGCAAGTATATATATGCTTCAGTTCTGCACAAGTATATCTCGTTTACAAGTTTCAAAACAGACACATATCGATGAAGTGCTCGTGGAGCGAGGACGTATACTCTATGCTGTGCTAATTTCGAAATGACATTATACCGAAGAGGAAACAGGAATGGGAACTCTACATTAGGGGGAAAAAGGGAAAATTAGTATATTACTTCTTCTATTCATAAGTTTTTTTAAAATACGGGCCTGTTTTTTAGAGTTGTCGCTCTCAAAACGAATCGATCCCTCATCTGACATATCAAACACACTGAATGCAAGAAGCTGCGAGCTAAACACTCATGGTCCGGAAATCAGTATCTGCTAAATAACAAGCTTCGTCACTGATTTCCTCTCTTTTAGCTCGAATTAATTCATTTCGTAAACCACCGAACGGCATTCCTAAAGGCACTTGGAATAGAGTATCTCCGGAATTTTTATATAGCAAATGCGCTGGATGTTTAGGACAATATAGCTAGAGGATTAACTTCAATAAATATGAGGTTTATTTATAAACGACATTTGCGTTATCCGAATGAGTATAATTACCAACACAGTATGCCGATGCGAATATGGATAAAACCTCGAAGTCATAGAGCCAAAACGATAACAGAATAAGTAATGCCTAGCGTAGAGTCGCAAGAGAATAGTTCTGGATAGAAAAGATGAGAAAATATCCGCGTTCAACGGGCTCGTCTGCTTTCAGCACACCGAATTCTCAGAACACTATTCGCCTGTGACACAATGACTAAAAACACCGTCAGTTCAGTGGATATGACATGAAAATAGCCTTGTTCCTAAGATAACTGAATCCCAGAAGGGCTGGGAGGGGAAGGGGTGGTGCCTACATGGGAGGGAAGAGGGGAGAAGGAAGGACACGGTATGGGGGTTGAGAGGCGGCCAACGAGGTGAATGTAGCAGGAATGCGAGGAGCAAAGGAGAGAGGGGAAAACCATAAATGTCGCATTTCCGGAAGTTACCATTTTTGCTACGTTTAAAAGGGTACGAAGTCACAAACCGCTTCAAACGCAAAAAAAGACAAAATTTTGCAGTGAACTGAACTCTCGCCGTCTGTAAACAACCTAAGAGAGCCACTCACCTCATTTCAACGAAACACCTATCGAAAGGTAAATTCATAAGAAAGAACTCACTCAATAGTCGGTGACTCTTTGAGATTGTCCTTTGATGGCAAGAGTTCGGTCTTCTTAAAGATCACCTCATCGTTCTCTGTAGGCACACTGACGCTTCGCAAACTCGAATCCGATGGCATCATTGAAGCGCTCGTTATACGAATGAAGTGATGACGCCACCATAAAAGACTTCAGCCGGAAATTTCAACTAAGAGGAGAAGTTGAAAAGGTTAAGCACAGCTACACGCATTATTTAATAAAACTGACCTAAAGAAAAACATCGACTTAGATTCAGCAACAAATAAGGGAACCGTGATCAAAGCAGTCGGGATAGCAGACATCAAGGATAAAGCAATCATAAATCAACAAATAAATAAATGGCTGTTCTCAGAGAGGAGCATCCACCCTATGAATAACCCTCCTCATGGACCTAACGACAAAGCTGAGAATAGAAGAGGTGACAGGTTTCTACGTGCCAAATAAATAAACAAACAACAATTCGTTTAAAAAACCAGTAAAGAACAGAGCGGAAGCCAACATTTTTTGGAGCCATCGTTGAACGCGGAATACGGTGGAGGCGCAACTGCATATAGGCCACAGCTATGAGCAACAAGCCTACTATATTAGCCACTGCTGCACCCACCCTACATCTATCGAGCTTAATTTCGAGCTTTCTCGCCGTTTTCACGTGAACCCGTCACGATTTCTTCCTTCGAAGGAAGTTTTTCATACGAATAAACAGGTTAAGTAATCTCAGCCCTATTTTAACTGCTAAATTGGTTGAAATAAACACTGAAAACGTACATTCGAAAGGCAGCGGAAGCGAGGACACTGATCCACGACGAGTGAAATGAAATCAAAGGTCGAGGTTTTAACGATGCATTAGTGAAGTAAGGCTATGAAACCTACGGCTAACCTACCCATCCCCTTTCGAAGAGTAGAAATTTCCACACTTTCGTAGGGTGGAAAAAGTGTTCTAGGAATTGGCTTATCCGCTTTTACTCCAGGTGATACCTGACTCTCTACTTATCGTCGTTGCAATTATTAAACGCTACCTCGTAAAACCTCTGATCCCATCTAATGAGCGCTTTAAATGAACTCGTCTTCTTCGTTTCAGCAAACTTTTGGCAACTATACTGCAACCCCGTTGTTCGTAGCGAATAAAATACTTGCAACTCGCTCTCCTCGCTCCCCCACCCCTCTTACAAACGCCTATAAACAAACCATTGCTTTGAGCAACAATGACCGCTAACTAAGACCTACGAGACGAGGAATAAAAATATGCAACGCCTTGCACGAAAATAAACTCGACACGAGCTTGGTAGCCGCCACACGTCACACACACGACCGCATGCAAACGAACACCTCAAAACAAACAATGCAGGACACTACCGGAATAAACCGAAATAAACCAGGATAAACCAAAATGAACCAGAATAAACCAGAACAAACCAGATCAAACCGGATTAAACCGCAGTAACATCTACACCTTCATGCGAACATTCACTATGGCGCTGACAGCATCCGAACGTTGGAGCTTCGTTACAGCCGTTTGTTCGCAGTACGAATATCGTTTGCAGCATTGAACGTTTCGGGAGCAACTTCAACGAAGTGACGGCGACGGTAGGAAAAAACAAAGGAATCGGCATGCTGCTATTTATGATGCGGCCAAGGTAGATGTGTACATGCAAGGATTGAGGTGGTAAGCTAAATTATCGGTAAGCTAAAACAGAGTGCTCATTGATGCCTTGAACATTAAATTAATCTCATTTTGCCTGCTCTACCGAATATTTTCGGCTTTCCGTCATTGCGCTTACAACTTAGCTGTCAATATCCAGAGCACTCCAGTTAAAACACCAAGGATCTAATCGGGAATAACCGGTGGTACTCGTTTGCTGTACATATCTCAACGAGCTGCCTTTACGATCCTTGAAAAGTGCACATGGACTTCCTTAAATTGTGATCATGACTCTTGCAAGAATTTGATACGCCAAACGACGATCGTTGATGATACTGCCGATTCATTGAACCAATATTTTATGAATGTATACGTTTCAATTATTTCTGACGATTCGAGAAAGTTTGAGATTCTTCTCTTAACTGATATTAATTAACCTGCCATAGAGGTGTGTGATAAATGAATTCTTTTATGTGCAATTATTTACCTTTAATTGAATAAACCTTCAATTTTTTCACATATTGCGATGCCCTCTCCAAGTAATAGATGAAACTTTCAAAGGTTTATTTTTTGATGACCGCCATCATTATTTGTTTTTTGGTAACTTCTTTCATGGGGTATTCTTTTACATATCATAGTTTGCCCGCTATCGAGTTCATTTCTTATTTCTTCGCACATTCCTAGTTGCCTCATGAAAGTCTGTGTAACATATTGTAGGTTTCAAATGTCTCATATTTCATATCGCATGTGACTTTTCTAGCTGAGATTCGACGTTACTGCTTTTAGTGTAATGCAGCATGCATTTATACAATGTGGAGTTCTTGGAGGAGGAGGAATGGGAGCTTATTGGAGCGTCGAATTTTGGCGAAGCTCCACCGTGTCTAGAAAGTTCACGTTGATCATAGCTCTGATGTGACCCCGTCGTCTGTGATCTGCGAAGTTTTCGACTTATAAATTTTAGAAGAAGCGAAGAAATTTTCGAATATTTCCCCATCCTCTATTTCACATCAATTGATCTGCCAGAGGACAACGCATCTCTTTTTAACTGAATAAGTCGGATATACCGATTGAGAAGCAAAGTTGAAAATGCTTATTTCTTTCCTCTCTATATGACGCAGTTTTTCTTCCATCGGCAGTTATATTTTCAGTCCAAATTAAAGCAAAGGAAAAGAACTTATAAAATAATCAAATCAACATTGGAGGACTGTTGAATGAGAAATGAAGGAAATAATGAGGTGGCTGTCGAAATACTAAGTGATCTCCATTTCGAGTTAAGCACCAACGTCCGTCAGAGGCAACCGTTCATTTTGGTGTTGATTGAGTTCGATAGTATGGGCGTATTTTCAGAAAAAAGTCTCTCGAAATATGCAAACTTTATAGTGGAAGTAAGTTGATGTGATCTTTCGGAGATTTTATTTCTTTCCACTTTCTTCATAGAGACCATCAGAGGATTTGTAAGATCGATATGCGGATAGTGAATCGACTTGAATGGTTGAGAATTTCTCTCGGAATATCTTCATAACCCCACTTTGGACATTGTCAGAATCAATAGCTTTCAAATATTTAACGCAGCAGTTCAGTAGGGATCCTCGTCCAGAATATTTCACACATTTCTCATGTGGGGTCATTTTTGTCTTCGGATATTCTCATTTGTCCGATTTCCTCTCTTGAGAACAAAAAAAAAACCATCAGTATGATATCTCATTTGCTTCCAGAGATGATATGACGATTAGCTTCAAGCAGATATTTTCACTGAATATATATTATTATTAAATACGAATATATTTTACTAAAACAAATATTTATATATTTTATTTCTAAGGGAATTTTTGAAATGGCGAAAAAAAGAAATATGCGCAGAAATTAATCCTACTTTTGGGAATTTAATGGGACGATATAGTGAAATTATGTGAGAAAAAATTCTTAATTATCACCACATAGATGAATGTTTCAAAGCTCCCTCATCATTCCATGAAGTATAGAATCATTGGCGACCTATAGGATCTCATCCTGGCCTGATGCCAACTTAATAAGCCGTCCCTTCGGGAGGCCTTCATCCGTTCAATATGCAACAGATTTTAAATAAAAATGACTCCTACAAAAAGTACTAAGTAAACTTGGCCTGCCTCAGCGAATTACATATGATGCATAGCCAATATCCATATTTTCTCAGCTGGCTGAGACAGACATCCTCAAAGCTTTTTGTATTTGTCCGCACGTTGATGACGCTTAAGCTCATGGGCACAGACGGAGGCATTGCCCTCGAGCACTTTAAAAGACCGACTCTTTCATTGCCTTGAACGAGCACCACGTATATTTACCCATATTAAGATATATTTGAACAGCTATTAAACGAGGAGACACTCAATCTCACTAACATATCGATAGCCGTTTATTTTAATAAAGTGCTCTAATAATTCATGCAGTAGCAGATGTTTCGACCTATAGCACCGCAGGGAGCGGCGGATTGCCTTGGATAGCTGTGAAATAAGCGAGCATGCTAATGATTCGTGGGATGCGTGAGAAATCTTAGTGTACTTCTTTGAACGTATCAGCACCTCTTTCTTTTCCGCCGAATGTTGCTCATTGCTATGCAGAATGCTTCGGTGATTGCTAAGAAATTTCAACGATTTTTCCATTTGGCGTTTGTTTTAATGATGTTTTCCGGAAGTGAATATTTTGTCACTGACTGATATGACAAAACTCTCGAAAATCCATGCTCTGTTTGATTCCCTTATGGACAAATTTTGCTTGAAATCGGCGTCTTGTACTCGGTTGCTTCTAGTAACCAGTTCTCAGTGATATTAAGGAATCTTGATTGAGGAAACTCTATTCGGAATTCTCAAAATAGCTGAATACTAACTGTATCTGATAGATCTAATTAAGAGATTTTAATTTAAATTATCCTGAAACAGCGAATTGCAACTTCCGCCAGTTTCTTTGCCTTTCTACTGGTGAAAAAGAAATCTGCGTCGAATTATAATCCCACAGTATCACTCATATATAAGTGATAAACGTACCATATGAATTATGAATTTTGATAAACATTTGCGATACACATAGTTGTTTTCTCACTGATCAGAATTCCCTCATAAAGTCCAAATAAACAAACCATTCACTGGTCGGGTTTTTGACCATTTCACTATATCAACTAACGGAGGGAAAGTAGAACGTTGAATTAGCTGACCTGATCGAATAATATAGACTATGCGAATGGTGTTCACGGTTCAGATCTGCCTAGGCAGTACCCGAATACCGAATTTTACGAGTAACTGACTTGGAAGACAGTCCTTCAAAATGCGATATTGAAAGATGAGTGGTGCTGTTTGTCGATGTCGATGTCTTCGCGTTCACAATCTTGAGTGGATATTGACTGAGGGATGTAAGCGCATGTTTCCGCTATGCCCTTCCAGATGCTCCTCGATTTGTTGTAAGTTACCCACTAATTGAGTGCATCAAAACTTTGCTTAAAGATACCCTGCAGTTAACAGTGCAATGGAAATAGAGCTTGATATTATTATTTCAGCCTTCTTTTAATCCTGGAATGATGTTATAATATGAGTTGTCATATTAGTGTCTGGGACGTTTCTTTATATTTTTAACTGTGAGCGAAGGACTAAATGTTTTTGAGTTCTGTATCACTGAATCAGAGTCCTGAACATGTGATTAGGTTTCTAAACCCCGCAGTTCATCTCGCTTTTGTTGTCTATAATAATAAAATTCAGGACTCCACTTCAGCTCTTTACTATAGCAGATCATAAGAGATGAAACGAATTGATGTTGAAAACGCTTCCAGACGTTCATCTCTTCTCTATTTACTTCTGGAGTGAAATGATTTGATGCTGCAGGTTTTCGCGACCTGTGATCGCACCTGCATTTGCTCATCACCAAGTGACTTTCGGATCGTCGTTCCTTTATGGCTCTCATTGAATGCTATAGTTAGACTCGTACTACTCCACTGAGGGCAACATTATAACAACGTTTCCTGCTTAATTATATGTGCTAGTGACGCTCGCACAAGTTTATAATTACCTTCCGTTGATCAATACCGAATTGAAGAAGTGACCGGTACGAGACACGGGGTTCCAACAGCAAGTGAAGAAGAATGTCAAGGAGACCGATAAGATATATTCTCACAAATTGCCAGTGTTGAATAAGTTGAAGACATTAAAATAATTAAATATGAAGAATAATTAAAATATGAAGACATTAATATACATGTCTTCATATTTTAATTAAATATACATAATACATAATAAAATATACATATAAATTATATACATATAAATTAATACATAATAAAAGACACTATAACGTCTTCATATTTTAATTATTCTCACCTTTCGTGCATGACTTCGGCAAAAGATACGTTTTCTTTGCTATAGAACTGAATCAGAATCAACGTAATTTTTTCCGCCTCTAAACTGTGCAACTCGTTCCTAGTTGATGGGTTATAATGAAGGGACCATTCGATGGCCTTCGTAATGTCTTATAGGTCTTGTGGAACCATGATTATTGAATTGAAGTCACTGAACGGTGAACAGGGAAAGGAAACCCAAGATCGACTCCAGGCATTCTAAGTTTCTCCTTTTAATGGCACATTTTTCTTGGAGAAACACCGGAGTGAGAAGTTAGATCTTCTGATATCAGTTCGGAAGTTCGAGATGCAAATATTCTTGCCGAACTTTGGATCAAATTTGAAGAGGAAGTTTGCCCGACACTCATCCTTTTATCTCATCGGACTACCGGACTACCGGACTACACATGTTTCGTTTTCATCTCCGCCTGAGATGGAGAAATCGTTCCTGTTTCTCACTTGAAAGACAACAATTGTTTGCATAGAGATTCTTTGATGTGGGCACACCGAATAAACAGTTCTTTCCTTCACATACTGAGGAGACTTTTAAATCGTGTCTTATTTATTTTCGACGAATTTTTCTGATTGTCCTATGGAGTATGACGATAAATTCTAGTCATTGTCAGTACTGGTAATTGTAAGGGAATGAATGCGAGAGGACAGTTATCGTATCCACCTGATTTAAGCCCCGGGGATTATATGTTTCAAACGATGTTACAACGTGGTGGTCTACTGAAAAATGGAATGCGATGGTAACAAACTGTATTTTGAAAAAAAAGGTGCAATTCGTTAGCGGATTATTGACGCTGATATGTGGAGTTACTATTAGGATTATGTTGCTCACTTTTCCTTAGTCGTTTCTTTTTTCTTTCATCTTTTATATAGCGTTCTATTTAGTATCGAAAACTTCGTCAATTTCTTTTCTTTTCTCATTTATTATTACAATAAAGTATTCTAATTTAAATAGTGGCCTCAGCAACTATAGTGTAGGACAAGGTAAACACATCCTCGAATATTCTTTGAAACTCTCATTTATTCTTCCGCAACCCATTCCTCTCTTCATTGCCTCCTCCGTCCTCAACTACACTTCTCAGACTCATTTGTATTTCATTTACTCGTCGTAGTTTGTTGCAAACTATTGTGAGAGGCGAATTGCAATGTCTCCTAGTCTCATCACATTTTGCATTTTGAGGCAACTCTAAGGAAGAAATCCCTCTCATTTGCTTATGCGTTAAGGATTTCATTCATTATGAATTTTCTTTTGCATTGATTCCACTATAGAGAAATGTCAAATATGCTGTTCATTGAGTGTTACTCGTATTCGCTTCGAATTTGGGAGTTCTTATTCGTTCGCACCAATGCTTCCGCATCGATGATCTCTGATCTCAATCGCTTCTGTTCTGCCATCTTTCTCACGAAAACATCTTTCTCGTTATTACATATGAAAGTATATCAATCGTATAAAATCTATAAATATACATATGTATAAATATGAATGTCGGTACGTGTATGTATCTCTGTGTATATTTATGCCCTCATAATTGTGTTTCATGTTTCTTTAATTATTATGGAAGCTTTTTGTAGTTCTCGTTTTCCGTTCGGATCGGCTTCGAACAATATCACTTCATGGATATTTTGCCCCACTCGTTCCACTTCTCCTGCATCTCTTATTTCCGATTTTGTCTGTGTCGTCGAAGTATGCATTTTTCTTCTTAACCTCAAGCCCACATTCTACACAAAATTTACGAAGGTATTTGCCGCACTTTGCTATATAAACTGAAATGTTGCAGATATTTGTTATACGACGAGTGCGAAGCACTTCCAAGTAACAAAAGTCATACAGTTCACCACATCGTTTCATACTTAAGTGCAGTCGCCAGGAAACATTACTATAGAATTGCCACAGAATCCTTAAATTTTTGTCCAAAGTCATTATTCTTGTACTTTTAGAGAGAAATGGCGATGCATGGGATGATCTTTGCTATTGGAGCCATATATAATGTTCTTGTTATAGTTTCTGTTATTTGCACATATCGTTCGCTTTGATAGTTCATTGCCCTCAGTGGTTTCATAGATAGCCGTAGAAACATATAACTATCTGCGATCAATAATCAAGAGTGCATTGTGCTGCTGCATGTCGTTTTGCTAACGAGGGCGCGTCATCGCAAATGCAATTTGGCTTTGCGAGTTCCATGAGTGTCCGCGATTGAAAACAATTTCTTGGTTGGATTCTTCGCCCGTCTCTATATATAACCAAACATAGTATTTCGTGACATGAATTCCGCATGCAAAACATCTCAACTTCTCGATGGCGATATTCTTCCGTTATTTGACGTCTGCTTCATTATTCTCCCTCATTTTAATAAAGCGCTGAGTTTGTATCAACTCTCTCATACCTCTAGGAAAAGAGGCTTCCATAGAGAGAAGGAAATATGAACAAAACATAAAACGGAAGAGCGAAAGAGCTACCCGCGTTCTCGGCAATTCATCCTAACGTGATATGATTTGTTGCCATTGAACGAATTCTTTTTGTTTTTCTCAGTGAATGACAAGTGTCATTGACGAGCTCGTATAAACTTGGCTTTAATTAATCTCTATTATTACCTAAAGTACTCTTTGAGAGGTGAAGATGTCAAGCTAATAATAGTTCACAGTATCTTGTAGGACTCCGAAAATTACCTATGCAAGATTTGAAGAACCTTCGATCGCTCATTTCCAATAATCGAGCTAGGAAGTGCACCAGAACTATATGTGCTTCTGCGTCTCGCTCACATCACCTTGCGGCTGCATAAGGTCGCACTAAAAAGTATCAGACGCAAAATTGATGCCTTCATATAGCCCATCTTTTCTCATCGTACCAAAGAATCATTTACTAAGTCGTTTTTCTATGTTCGAAGAGGTGCAGATTGAAAATAAAATCAGTGTGAAAGTCCAAAAGTTTTTTCCATTCCAATATCTAAGGACTGCTTTTGAGACTGATGGATCACTGTAGCGAATGATATAGGGGAACCCTATGGTGTACATCGTGCGCAAGAATCATAAGTCTTGTTTCTGTATTCGGCAAAATGAAATTCAGGCGAAGACTATCAGAAAGACAGACATACGGATACAGGAAAACACGAAAGCTCAGATGTACAGGCATAGCATCACTATAATGCACTTTTGCAAGTGACATTTGCAAAATCGAGTAATATGGATAAGAATGGAGTTGGGTGCATTGAAACCAGTGGTTTTAGCGAATGCGGGCATTCACATCTATTAGATTCGTGGGTTTGTTTATCTTTGTTTATGCTTCATTTCTCATTCAACAGCAAAATGAGTTCAAACGGCATACTTCTTATTCAAAGCTAATGCTCCGTAATGTCGTTTTCAACAAATAACATTATTGATTTCAAGTTAATTCCCATCCTTTTCGCCATTGATTTAAGTTGGTTTCGATCCGTTATATTTCTGCGCCGGAAACCGTTGGCGATATTATTTTAAGTATGCTTGAGTTTATGAAGAAATTTTGCAAATTGATTTTCTGAATGCTCGGCCACATAACAAATTTCTAATGATACGTGAAAGTCGTTGGAGCGTAGTCACCACTTTATACACTCCTCACAACAAACCATCCTTCAACGCTTTTTTTTGGTCTCCATCGGCTGGTTATTATATCATTGAATTCCAGAATATTAGTTTTTTCAGTATTATCGACAAACAGACTTCATATGGTAATTTCGTCCTAATAAAAAAAAGCCTGAGGGATATTGCAGCTTTTAATTATTGAGCAGCTTATTTATTGTATTGTTTCTTTACGTAGGATCAGTGCTTAGTATTCGGCTTCTTTTGAATCGAAATTCTCAGACTGGGGACTCGTTTTCCAAAAGGAACACTGCAAGATGACTCATAGCAGATAATCAACTCTGTGTTCTATAGGGAAAGTGAAATGGGTCCGACGAAGATTTCCGTTTTGTGAATTGAATGGTACTGGTGTTTGTTTGTGCAGCTTGAAGCGCTCCACTCTCTTTTCGGCCATTTTGCCGATTCCGCCTCTCCAGAGCACATTGTGGTGTCATCGTTGCTGCGTATCTGTATGCGCGTATTTGCAGGTCTGTGTTTCTTTCCGACAGTTTCAAATCGCCAGGTGATATATAATTCTACGCCAAACGGTAAGTCCATATTATTTTTCAAGTCATTACTATCTTCTTTCAATGGGACTGTGAATATTTAAACGCAAGGAAGCTTATTTTGCAAATATTTGATAACTCTTTGCACTGATCAGAGTGTCTTTCACAAGCAACCGCATTCGATGAACAAATTTTTCGTAGATTTTTATTAAACATGGACGTATTATTTTGCTTTTTAAGGTTACTTATTAGCGCTCCCACAAAATTGCCCGTCGAATTGGCGTGGCGGCAGACGCAAATTTTCGAGCTTTTTCCATTTATCATGCGCTTTCGCAAATATACTACACAAAAATGCGCCATGACGACATCGTATCGGGTACCTACATATGAATGTAGGTATATATCTGTTTGTCCAATGATATCAGCTTGTTAGCCACTGAATTCAATGTCACGAAATTCGACGATTATGATGCACACTATGGGATAACGTATTTTATTTTCGATATTGTATTTTACGTAGATTTGGAAGAAATCAAAACAGTTTTCAATACATCAAAGAAAACTTTCATGTTTAGAACGACGATAGGATTTTCATTTCTCATCAGTCAAATTAAAGGAAACATTTTTTTTCTCAAATTTCCCCGGATAATTGACTCAACCAGTTATCCACGCACGCTATCCTGAACTTTTGTTATTTTTGGCCCCTTATGAAAATATTTGACGAGACAAGCGAAACGCAAAAAAGCATTCCATTTCAGATTTTTTCCAATGTTTTTCCTCCTATTTATTTCTGGAATCGATCCTACTCTTTTTCCTCAATTGCTCTTGATACGAATATCTTTCAGCGAATGTCGAGTTATGACTATTCAATCTCACACTTGTCGTTCGGCTAGAACATATAGCTGTGTGCATTTACAAAGATATATTTCATTTTATCTCCTTCCAAGTAGACGTTAACATAAATTGATAATGTCAGTAAGCTCTCCTATTACTAGTATTTGGATCTAATCGCTTTCGAATTTATTTCTCAGTATTGCGCTTCGATTAACCCTATCAAGTTTAACTGAATTAAGCATACACTGTCGCTTAGCGCAATATTGTTAGAGTAGAAGGTGATG
This sequence comes from Parascaris univalens, assembly GCA_037576465.1. Taxonomy (NCBI): domain Eukaryota; kingdom Metazoa; phylum Nematoda; class Chromadorea; order Rhabditida; family Ascarididae; genus Parascaris; species Parascaris univalens. The sequence goes on from CM075173.1 coordinate 31,453,887, forward strand.
TAACGTTTTCTAAGATTAGATTCCCAAATTATGCGAAATTGAAGCCTTTCATGTGTTCACTGTGGATAACTTTTCACGACAATAAATCTCTGCCGCAAAAATTCTGTCTTTTTAGCAAAGTCAGTGCTATTTTTGGCGATCCGTATGCCAACTAGGTAATGAATATTACTGAGGATATGTTAACAGTATATTTTGTAGTGATATATGTCGCATACTCATCTACTGTGAAAATGGCATCTAAGTAAATGAAGCTGAAATTCTCAAGTATATACGTAACGAGTTTCTTGCGAATACTACCAAATTTTCTAGTGAGCGCTTTTCTCCTTCACCTTCTTCATTATTCTCGTCGTTCTCTTTTACGTTTCCACTCATCGCCAATATCAAGTGGGAATAATTCGGTCTCGAGGGATAGTCTTTGACTTACAGTGTACTTCTTTAGCTCGAGTACTTGAATGTAAGAGTTTGCATCTCTTGTTAAGTATCTCTAATCTGACTGTTTTCACTGCATGAGAAGTAAATGATTGATTTATTTATCTCACTTATCAGCAGATGTCTTCTTCTGAATATTCTTTCTGTTCTTTCGTCCACTTCATCAAGATCGCACTATTTTCTCTGTATATATTAATTTCTCCTTCGTGTAGTTATTTATCACAAGAATGTTTACTCACTGTGTAGCTGATCATTGAAGAATGCGGATTCGACCTCTATGGTTTCGGCAGTTGTTTTTTGCTCACTGTTAACATAGCGGGAAAATTTCGGAAAATTTGAAGAATTCATGTGCATCAAAACTTCATAAAACACTTGGATATGCTAACGTATTTTATCTTAACTTATTAATTATTACTATTAAATTTGCATCGAACTATTGCTAAGAGCTGACAATCGATCAAAAATTATGCACACAAATGCCTCGGGCATGTTTGGCGGTCTTATGCTCACCACAACCACTTTAGCGAGTACAGACCAAATCCTCCGTCATCCCGAATCGAGGGGATTCTAATGGAAAGTAAGAAAGGAACATTCTGTTGATTCATCATGTGAACAGATGCCCTAAATTACATTACCCGTAAACGGAGTGTAATACTGCAAATTATTCATCTTGATATTATTTACATTTCTCTGGAACAAAATATACAGCTTCATACATAGAAACCGCGTCTTATCGACTGTTTTGTTCCTTAGACTGAAAACGGCTCAAACCATTGCTATGCTCGTAGTGATTAAGCTTTGACGAGTCGCAAAGTTTATGCGCAAATCTCTTGTAAACGCAGGGATGGAGTAGGAAGGGTTATGCGGCTAATCCATGCATTATTCAGTCGTCAACTGCATATCGTCATTGTAATATAAGACATAAGGTATATAATACTGACTGCAATTGTAATATTACCTAACAAAAATGACAGGTATAATATTGACTTCTGAAAAAACCAAGAGGGTGAAACAGCGAATAGCAAACGATTACAAAGGATAAAATTAGTTTAGGCAAAACGACATGTTAAGAAAGTGAAGTAATGAATAAGAATGCGATGTTCGTAGCGAATGGTCATTGCAGATCAGCGTTTAGTCGCTTAGAAATTTTTAAAAGAAAACGGGAATTTTTTTTGGTTTCTCACAAGAATATGCAAAAGTCCATTTCTCTAACGATTATTTCCATAAATGCGATGAAATACCGCTGAATTTTCGTATTTTTCCTGATAATTTGCTCCTGAATAGCTTGCTGTTTCCAGCGTTTGGCGAATTAGCGTCATTCCATTTTACCCATCTCATTCACATGAATAGTGGAAACGTACATATAATGAGGAGCAAACGACAACTAACTGATAGCAACAATAATTGACCAGCTAGAAAAGCAATCAAACATGAAGAAATTTTTCGTTGCTTTCATTTTTGTAATTGCAATAGAGATTGAGCGATGTGATGAAGTGACTGATTGGAGATGTTGTGCACCTACATTCCATTCCGCTCATCTAGTTAAATAATTTTAAACAATAAATTGTTCAATATGCAGAACAATTCATTCAGCTACAGGCTTTCCCACCAATTCTTGGAAAATCTGGAAAAAATTACCTTTCAAAGTATATATTACGAGCGTTTGCACTTCTTGCAAAGTGAGTTATGACGATATCACAGTTGCATAGGTAAGTCTGGCTATTTGCCCTATAGTAATAGTTAGAAAGCTACTGATACTGAAATAGTGGAATTTGGCTTCATATATAATAGGTCATCAAATAACCTTCTCTATTATCTTTCACGCTGATCAGTTCATTTTGAATGGAGTTGAAGGTAATCTGAGGTGTTTGAAAAACTCGGATATGTTTTGTAAGGGAAAATTCCCACTTTTTTAAATTTGTCGATTGTGAGGAAAATAAATCTTTTCTGCAGAATTTGTACGGACAACTTGATCATTGCAAACGAAAAAGTGCTATCTGGCATATTATATCAATCATCCGCACAACGAGCAGCAGCTTATTATCTAAGGAAAACAATGATAATATTGCGCTAGCATCGTTAGTGCGCTTTTTAACTGCTTTTCCGACACGGACACATCAAATCCATGGAAGATTTTCACCATTCTTGGATATCTTTTAATAATTCGACACTAATAAAACGACCAAAAAACGATATATCGGGTCATTCTTGCGACATTTCGCAAGTGCTGCAACACCTTGTTTCGCAAAGATTGCCTAAAAATGCGGAAGTCTATAAATATCATTCGTTGAACTGCATTTTCCGTTTACGTAGATCGCATTATCATATAAAGGTAATATTGTTGGGCTGTTTGGAATAAGGCGATTCTCAAATTGTGGATCGTAGTTGTTGATTATAGTTCAATAAAAAACGCCGTAACTGCAAATATCTACGAAGGAAGCGAATCCTGATTTGCCACGTGCAACAATCACCTCGCTCATTCGTCGAATAATCTGTTGCGATATTCGGTGAAATTCCGCTCTAAATGAAGGCCGATGCTGAGCGCTGAAAGCTTATTAGCAAGAAAATTGTGTAATTTTAATGTGTGCGAGCTTTATTGCATAGTTTTGAAGGATAAATGCAAAATGCGTTAGGGAAATCGCCTAAATGCACGTTGTTGCTGATTTGATTGTCGCGTGTTTCCCTTACCAATCGCTCTGTTTGTCTTCTTTGGTCAATGCTTATATTCTTTGTAAAATGGTGAATTTTGCTTTGACGAAGAAACTTAATTCATTTATTTTGTTTATATTAGATGGTTCTCATCGAAGTAAAAATAGAAATCATAGACCAACGCCAACGGTTATGAGGGACCAACCTTCTGTTCGACGTGATTGCATTTACGAGGAGTTGCAGGGTGGTGGGAAAGGGGTGGGAAGGGTTAGAAAAACATTGTTAACAGCGTAGATATATTTAATCGCTAATTAGGCCAACCGGGTTACTAAGTTGGCATAGTATTAACAAGAAATTCACCTTCTTTCCTCCATTTTATTTTTTTATGTGAGCAGAGCAATACCGGCATTAGCATAATTACGCACTTCTGCAAATCTCACTCTTTTATGCTGATCAGAATTTGCAAAAACTTTAGCTTCGAGTCAATGATCGCTGAGATTATGAATTTTTTAGGTTAATGTACGCTTATCTTGATAATTTTTCAACTCGACTCGAAATTATAAACATTAAATTTGATACTTCAGATAAAAGAACTACTCAGATTATTCAGATGTGTCGAAAAATTTCATCTCAGTTGGAAATCATCGAAATCCCATTTCGCTCATTTCATAGCGTCGTGAAAATCATAGTTGTTGTGAAAAAACGCTTTTATGCACGAATGGATTTTATTGTTTGTTCTCAGCTCATGAAAGTGGTTGATTTATTGAGCAAAAGTACGTATCGTTCAGCTTAAGGTATTTTACAACAAAATGCTTTAAATGATTATCAAATGAGCCCTCCTTGAGAGGAAAATATTTGAAGCAAATGGAATTCTGAGAGAAATTTTCTCCTATAAACAAGACTCGATGCCACAAACAAGACTCCATGCCGCTTATTTGCGTTAATTTGTGTAACGGCAAATTGGTGGATGTTTTTTGCGCAGCATAATGTTGTTGTTTGTTGAGTTTATATGATCGTAACTGATGCAAATTTATGCGCGAGCAGCTCTTTTCAAACACATTTTTGCATCATGCTCATGCCTTTTTAATAGTGAAAGACATTTGTCACTGATTTCAGTGTTCAATTATCATATTTTAAACGTTTACATATTCAGGTAATTATTTCCATCCTGAATATTTCGATCAGTTCAATCTTCTCTTCCCGAAAAATGCCACATGAGCTGTAGTTAATACTACTAAATTTCTGCTTTGTTGGCTTTCATCTATGCATGCTGCCTAATCGATGCATTCTACTTCCTTCTTTTAACCCCCTCCTGGAAGGCTTTTTGGCTCTTTTTTTATGAATGGAAATGGGCTTTTGATTAAGAATTTATTTTTATTGATAAGTGGTAGTCGCAAAAGCGTTTATTTCTTCATTTAGCTCGTCATATTCCATCTTATTTTCTATAAATGACCAGATTGTAGGAATAAAGTCTTCATGAAGGGCCATAAATTGTGAGTGCGAATCGCTCTGTGGATTCTGCAGAAATATGCGCCCTGAAATATTAACGTTCTTTAGAAGAAAAATTTTGTCCCATGACATGATTTACTGCTCAATAACGACTATCCTCCTGAAGAACTTCGATCCACTTCATCGCCACCAACAAATGATTCGTGCATTCACTATGAAGCAATGCCGCTACGTCAACATTTTTATATCCTCTCTTCTCTAACATATTTTCGCCTCACGAAATTGGATTAAAGTGTCTTTGAGAAGAGATGTTGATCGCAAAATATGTTCACCATAAAGTATTAAAGGTGTGATTCTAAAAGGCAGCTTTCAGTCGATCAAATGTTTTTCGATGATTTCGAAACGACTATTAAACAAAAAACGATTTAATTTTGCAAACCGATGACAAATCACCTTTGCTTTGAAGTTGTAATTTCCTGAGAGAGTTTTCATGATATTTGGTAGCTGATGAATGAATGGTTGATCTTTTTGCAGCGTTTTTAAGATTTACTGCAACGATATCTCTCACCTCAGAGTGTTTCTATTCACTAACTTCCGCTCTTACTTCTCTCGCCCTTACATTTAGTTCTTAGCTGTTGCATTTATTTTCGTTGCTGTTTTCGCTATTATTTTCGCTCTTATTCTATGTTTTCTTTGGCTTTTCGTAAAGTAACATATTAAAATTTTGCCAATGTTTCCCTTTATAATGCTGTTTTCGATGATTTCGAGATTGAATTAAGACGATCACCATCTCTCTTACAAGCAGCGATCACTTTCATACCAGTGATTGCTTAGAGTATACTATGCAGCACTTTCAACGAGCCGTTAAACTATCCTCATGTTGCATAATTTTTCTTCAGCAGTCCGTACTATACTGTACCCCTGCTGTGCGCTTACTCCATAATGTGCTTCAAACTGTAATTTATATTCTCTTCAATAATTATGAGAAACGAAGCGTTACTTCAGAAAATAGGGTCTTTGATAGTCAACAGTCCCATAAAATAAAATAAAATACTTCATAGACGATGAAATGGTACAAAAGGAAGCATCAGAAAAGGCTCTGTAACCAAAAGAAAGGACGCGAAACCTAATCGAGCGGAAGGCGCACGGCTCTTTAGTCGTCCAACGACTTGGGCGACTCATAAGCAAATCCAGCTAAACTAATACGAATGGGTTGATGAAAGGGATGGGCGAAGCAAAACGTGTGATCCTGATTACCCTTCTCTCCAGTGTTTGGTCTTCTATGCACGGGAGGGCGCAGTTGGATCATTTGTGAAGCAGAAGTGTGGTCAGGCTATTCTATTCGATGACGGGTATCTTTTCATCGAGCTGCTTTGTGGGCGTTCTGCGTTTTTCCTTTTTATTTATTTCTGTCATAATTCGTATCCACATTCCTTCCGCAGATTTCTCCGCTTTATGACATTGAAATGGAAATAGAAATGACGCTCAGTAGGTAAATTAAGGTGAAAGCTGGCCCTTGATTGAGCAGACATTCGTTTCTCTTTCTCCCCTACCTTCGAGCACTATCATCCATATCCGTTAATCGAAAGAAATCTGCGCTATACAAATGCTTCATTCATCACGCAAGGTGTCTGCACCAAAGGCACACGCAAAACGCAAATAAAATGAACGGCGGAGGGTTTCGATTTTCTGAATAGAAGGAAGTATTTGACAGCTAGATTTGTTTTGGTGTCATTAATTTTGTGAAAAGGCTGTTGTTGAACAAGGGTTTTGTATAGTGAAATTGTGATTGCCATAAGTACTAAGAAGAGACTCCTTGTTGGATTTTTGGATCCTTCATAGGAGATTTGCAAGAAATGCCACAAGAAAACAATAGGATCCAAATATTCTTCTATCTCCGAAAATGTGAAAAAGAACATCTCATAAGGTAACAGCTTATTCTCCTTTGAGTATTTGCTCACCTACTGAACCAGTTGCTCAAATCTATAAGAGCGACAGCAAAAACCCAGTGATGCGACGTGAAATGAAACTGAATCGGCTCTACTGGTTTCAATTAAAAGTACGTTCTTCGATTTGACTCAGCCAGTATCAGGACAAACCCACTGTGCAAATGTTGATGCACGTACTTGTTTCTTTAATTTATAAAGAACACGAAGAATTGCATCGGTCTTATAGACACGATAGCGCTCGTAATAGATTCTGCCAACAAAATTTTATCGCCAAAGCTTTTGTGAATTATAAATTAGAGCAATCGGACGCAGTGAAAGAAAGCCACGAAGGAATGAAGATAAAGTTAGAAGGAACAACATGTGGAGTTTTCCATCGCGGAACGAAGATAGTTTAAAAAGTTGGGCTTTTTATTCAGCAAATGCTCCCCATTTCGATGCTTTTCGATCAGTGCAGTCGGTATTATTGGAGAGTAATCAAATATTTCAAATCTCCGGCAAGTTTCATCCGATTCAGCTGATTAAACTGATGCTGCTAATGAGGCCTCAGAAGTGTCAAATTATTGAGCGCAAAAATTTTCGCTGTTCTTCTTGCGACGTTGCCTTTCAATCAGTGATTATTGAGTAGGCCTCGGCATCAAAAAACAAGAAAAAATTTATTCCTTATTGTTTTGCCTGTTAATGCAGTAAAAACTTTCGTTATAGACACAAATATGATGATTTTCGGATATTTCCGTTCTGTGGGAGTTCGTTTTATCGATACCGTATCCACACAAATGTAATTGTATATATGCATTCGTATGCACGCTTCACAATTTCCGCCCGTGAATGGTTGATAGGAGGCTAAGAAACTAGAAGAATATATCGCGTACTGTTGGATTTCATCTATGACGCGTTTTAAGTAGGTAAATCCACTCGAAACAAGCTGCAAATATTTGAAGGAGCCGGAAATTTTGCACACATTTTTCGCCATTCTGATTTTCGTGTTACGACGGTGAGAAAGCGAAGGACGCAACTTTGCATGAATATATTACTCTATATATATAGTTTTGTTTGCTGATAAACTGCGTCGTTGTTTAGTGAGGTCAGTGGTTTACAAAACTAAAGCCATCTCTTCCGACGCGTTTCTCTATTTCTTTTGCAGAAATAAGCTAATTTATGTGAGATGAAACCTTAATTAATACATTGAATGCAAATAAGAAAGCTCACTTTTATGACTGCAAAATACGGTGAAGAGCTGTGCGCCGACTCATTTTGCTGACTGAATTGTTGCTGTAGTACTCCCTTCATAGGCTTGTTTTCGAAGTATACATATAATATATACTACATAGTATGTATATACTGTGTGTATAGCATATATATACTGTATATACTATATACATGTATACTATATGTATATCCAAGTATATATGTCTATATGTATAGTTCGAAAACAAACCCATGCAAAGCGCTTCACTACAGGAACAACTGAATGGCTTCAAGTGCAGCTTCAGGTACAGTAATTGCTTAGGTGCGAAACTTTGGCTAAACTAGAACTAACTGCTTGGATTGAATTTGCTGCAGTCGAAACTTCGGTAATAACGCTGTTATGTAATGCAAACACTAGCAAGGAGTACGAAGTCGAAAGAACCTTTTTTGTCTGTAATTCCCACCCTCTTACATTTCAGCTCTATTAACGATTTCGTTCACACGCCGTTGGCACTGAAGATGAAGAGGGCAATTAATATGAAATTGTCTGGAGATGCGATATGGGAACGACTCAGTGCTGGATTATAACGGCTCCAATTTATATTATTTCAGGATCTACTTGACTAAATTATATTATGATGCGAAAAACCAGAAAATAATAGGATGTATTTTTGAAATCTTTTGATTTCTAAATTTGTGCGCAGCCAATGTAATCGTATAATAGAACTGCTTCTCGTCGTCCCTCTTCCTGTCTGGACACCCATAATTTCGCAAAGCATTGACGGCTCGTAATCACAGTCACGCATGCAGGTGTAAGAGGCGGTTTATAATCACAGTGACGCCTTTACACGCAGGTGTAAGACTTGTTCTACCAGCATATTCCAATTTAGTAGCCAATAATTCGTTTTGCGCGAAAACGAAACACGTCGGAGATAGGTCTATTTTATGACCGTTTGTAATGTTGTCTATGAAGGTGTACTTCACTGATAACCATCAACTTACAAGGTGGTAGAAAGCTAAGGATATTTCATGTATTGTTCAAGCTTGTCCTCAGACTTTCCCTGGTTGAAGAAGACTTTTAATGCTTTAGTTTTGCTGCATTATTTTATGCTCCTAACAGTTTGCTTATGTAAACTACACTTACTTATTCCTTAGCAAAAGCCATTGAACAGAGCTCAAAATTTCGCCTGCTTTGTAGAGGACAGAACAACATAGCGGAGAGAGGAAAAATTAACGTCAAGAGTATCCGATGTTTGTGTTGAGTGTTTTGCGTTTGTTTTACACCATTCTGATGAACTTTTTCCGCCCACTCTTTTGAAATCCTTTGTAAGCGATTTCATATGCCAGTTTTCTATTATTATTAAATAGTGAGTGCATTTTCTTCGTTAAAGTTTATGCATATTTGTATTTTTATGCTTTCTGCATCATTTTATAGTTTGACTTTTCATCTTTATATACTCTATTTTATGTTATTTGCACATATTTTAATCTCATTAACCTCATTGCTCTATATTCTAATTGTTCCACCTATTTAATCTCTGTTTACGTTCATTCATCGACGTTTATTTATAAGCGCATCCATAATTATCTCATGAGTTGGCTCATTCAAATGCAATGCTGCTGCCTGTCATTAGCAAATTCACTCGAATGTTTATGTCAGCACTTCAATGCGACCATATGTTTGTCGTATGAGAAGACGATTGCCTTATTCACATAGGAGAAAGTCATTTGAGAAATGCTTTGCGCACTCCACGCTATATTATTCATATATATTGCCTGCAAATGCACCTGCTACCCCTTATTCATTTCTGCAAATTTTATTTGCAAAGAAGCCGTTATAATATCTGTGTGCATTTATGTTTCTATGGAGTCTGTTCTCTCTATCTGCTTGCCGCCTCGTCGAACTCATTTAGGCAAAATGAACTCCTTTCAAACTATGAAATCATTAAAGACAAACTAGCCAACTTCCAAATTTGCAGCGTTTGAGATGGTGGTTCACTCTCGACTATCAGCTCCGAAAGAAAATGTCCTGATTTTAGTGTGAGTGAAACTTTACACATTTTAAATCGGCGATATTTTATTTACGTTTATGATTCGCAAGCAAGATAGATACTTTATCGGAGTAACACAAGCAAGCGAGCTAATTAAAATATGGAGGAGTAAATAGTTAATTTTTTAATGAATTAAAGAATTGAATAATAGGGTGGGAATAACGCAAGAGTGCACTCTGTGTAAGTCTCTTTGGCGCATTGTTCTGCTTGTTTATTTTTATCGACTTGTCATATGTCTGAGTGCGCATTATCTATACAAATGTATATGTGTAAGTTTTTACCTTCACTTAAATTACCGACATCATACGCAAATTTATTTTATCTAATGGCGTAGTTCATTTCGTATGATTTCTGAATGCCGCACCAGAACGAGCGTGAAAACGGAGTATATTCACCTAACAGAAGCAAAAATAAGTTCGTTTTGAATTTCATCAGTGTTAACGAAAAGGTAAAAAGAGATCATTTCCCGTTATTCATTCCGTAGAACCAACGACCATTGAGAATAGAGAAAGCATTCTTTCCGCCACTAATATTCTCATAGTGCACTTTTGCTAACACACATTCTGTTCACGTACACTATCATTTAAGTAAACAGAGATGCTTTTTGCATGGCGCAAATTGAAAGATACCCGACCGCAAGCGTTTGAGACCAATACGAGCGCGGAAGCGTGAGAGAATTGCTGGCATGATGTGTCATTCTGCATATTCCTCACAACGTTGACTACTTTCATAATTCAAAAATAAATAGCAAGCCATCCGAGTAATGCATTTGTCTCACATGAACAAACTGACAAAATTTGTGCATTGCGAAATAGCTGACACGAAGTAAATGTGATTCTTTGACACGTTGAAAGATGGATATAAGATTAATTGACGGTAAGCATTAGGGTTACCAAAATTCTCCACCTCTAACTTTAGTGATTCTTAGGCTGACGCTACCCTACAACTGAATGAATAAATTTATACAGATACACAAGACAGAAATCCTCCACAGTATGCAAATTTGACGATATGCGTTTTATTCTCAAACGTTGATAAAACGGTTAGGTAAAGTGGTTGCCAACGAAGCGTAGATGAGCTTTAAAAATGCATTCAAAGCTCCACTTGAGCAAAGAGGCCTCCCTCGGGACTCTAGCACCGACGCATTGGCTGTGTGCGAGTATTCTGCTATCGGCTGCTGTCGGGGGGTGTATGTTGCTCAGTTTCGACTGAGGCTTGTTCAGACATTTCTCTGCTCGCCCATTATTCACTTAATCTAAACAGTTTTTCCTTCATGTGATTGTCAATGGATACCGCCTTTTTGTTTATCATAATCTTCAAAACGGATGTCGTTCAACGACGATCTGGAACTAACAGCTGCCAACGTTGCCGTAGATGACGTTAAATATAAAAAACAGAAAGAATGGCAAACTACAGCCGAAAAATGTTTCCCGTTTAAGATTTCATCCGTAACTTGTAAGCCTCAACTTTTCGGGTGGTTTGATCTCGAAAAGCATTAGATTTTATTATTTTCCTTCTGGTGTTTGCAGATGGAAAACCTCAGACGGCTTTGAATTCCTGACGGCGAAAATATGAAGAAACTATCGTCACAGTTGTTTTTTAAGGTGCACTATAAAGAGTCATCAAAATATGCAATGCTTTTTTAGAAGTTTGGCAATCAAAACAAATGGCGAAGATAACGTAGTCCTTAATAAACAAGCCGACTAATGCTTTGAGTAGATGGATCGCACTTGAAGCTTCGCATCACCTCGATGTTTGAATGCTGCCTAGTTAGATAATGCTTCGTAAAGTGCTAGTGCTCAACGGGGACGTACTTATTTCATTTCAGGAGTGAGTGCATTGCAGCTTCAGAAAGTTGCTCTACCGTCAATCTGCGAAATACTTCGTCCACCGGAAATTCATTATTATCTGATGTATTTAAAGCGTGGATCCTTGTGAGGACTTTAAAATCAGCTGATATTTTCCATGTCCAACTCATCCGAGCAATCCGAAATTTGCATTATGCCCGTTTACTTCTTTGGACAACTATTAGGGCATATAAAAATTAGGCGCATGCTATGTCAAATCACACAAATCTTAGATGCATAAATCTCCAATAATCATATTTTAAGAAATTTCCGATTATTCTGTGAAGGTCGGATTTCAGTAAATATTTTCGTTTTTAGTCCTTATTCTTCGCTGTTTTATTCTATAATGGCTGATGGCAAAATTTGATATTTCAATTAAACAGCTTATTAACAAAATGTGTAACTGCAAAAAAAGGATGGAAAATTTTTTATCACTGATATTCGATTTCTTGCTCTTTGAAGAGGGCAAACACACCTATCAAAGTTCAGCGTCGATATTTCTCAAGCGCCTAATGCGTAGGGGAAATTTTGTGTCAATTGATAGTACTCTCGAGATTTTTAATGCGAACTTTCGAAGAGGAATTGACGGCAAACGCATTTCCATATGACGGAAATTATTTCAGCACTTTTTATGAGCTTTTCCACTATTTCCGTGTAAAAAACTTCTTTTTCAGCTATAAATTAAAGTATTCAAGTAAATTCTGAATAAAAAGAGAACTGTTTATGAGCGCAGGAAGTGGAGCGTAATTTTTGCGAATTATTTTAATTTGTGCAAAGAGCGATGATGAAAAACTCCCCGACGGAAATGTTCCAAAAATTGACGCTTTATTTCATTTGCCTTGTAAATGGAACTCCTCGCCGGCTCGCTCCCTGCGAGCATTTTTGTTGCCAAGTTTTATGCCAACTGCTGCATTGCACTCGTAGTTTAAGGCTTTGAAAAGCTTTGTTGAGGTCTCAAGCATTTGTGTCTTTATTGTTATCACTCTTTCGTCGAGACCAGCGATAGCATACTGGCAATGTACTGAAGAAAAAAAGTTTGCGTTTTAGCCCCCCAAAATTTCTGTGATTTGTTGAAGTGAACTTATCGCATTAAGACGTTTGTGCATAGATGCGAACCCTAATGACAAAATAAATGTTGTTTATAGGTTGGGATTGTGGCATTGGCTATTGCCGTTTTGTGTTTTGCGCCCACTATCATCTCCGTTATTTTAACTTGCCAACTAAACAAAACATGGAGATGAAATTTACTGTATGCGCTCTAAGTGCTACTCTCGTCAAAGTCGTCTTTAATTCCACATTATCGTCACCACAAATCGTTGGCACTTTAAAGTACGATGAAATTTGTTGATGAATTTTGCACATTATTGCTCAGTTTCGAATTTCAAACATTAGTGCGCATTTTGTACTGTTCTTATGCAATCTGCGGTCATCTTGTGGAAAATGCTGACCACTTCGGTAGAACTATAAATACTGTTTCGCAGATATTGCGATATTTATCAACAAATTAGGCATTCCACTGTGGTAATGAGAGAGATTGCAAAAGTGTGTGTCACATAACGTCATCTAATGGGCTTTCCCACTTACTCTATCTATCGCGTTGGCGGCTGAAATATTGATTACGATAATTGTTTTTTAAATGTCATTTCGCTTCCAGTTAGGCGAATGTGGTTTATTCTCGATGAATCCCTCCTCGAATTTATTTTCGCAATCAGAAATAAATATACACCAATCAGGAAACGTAAATGATAGCAAAAGTAGAAGCGTGATGCTCAACGACATTTTACCAATTAACTTACCAACTAAGTAAACCGACGCTCGACGAGACCTCACGTGAAATGTGCGAATGTTCGCTTTTAAAAAAGAGAGACTTTTTCTGAACATTCAGTTTGCTTTTTGGAATGGAAGTGACTGTTTAGCTTTTACTGTTGTGCATATTGGATGGGAAATGATGTAGGGGGAACAAGTGCGAATGTTGAGGTGTTGAGTAGAGTGATGCTAATAAATGATATGTTATCACTGCTGATATACAGAGTAGATTAATAGCTGATATGCCTCTGCTATATGAAGGAGGATTTATTTGAAGAGCATTTGAGGATGCTGAGCAAAATTCGCAAAAAAACCATCTCCAATATTATGATTTGGTTATTGCAAGAGCGCATTCATTCACAAATGTGAGCGTGTTTTCGAAGCTATAGAGAGTAATGTTTTATCGCCTCTTTCACGATAAAACGATTGTAAATGTCATTTTCTTTTAAAGACATTTAAATAGCCTCCATCGCTATGCCGTAGGGCGCTTCCGAAATGACATCGTTAAAGAAACGGTGCATAAAGAGTGCATGGAAGATTTCATTGAAGTGCGGTATCGCTCATAAATAAATACTTTCGAACTGAAAAGTGCAAAAATCTTCGAAGAGAACAATTCCGCCCAGAAGATTTTCTTTGCAGAGGAAATTTTTCCCTGACATGGAAGCTATTTTTGAGAAATCCACCTTTTTAACTATGAAAATCTCATTTTCTTTAGCAAAACCATCACTTAAAGTGAATCTTTTTCTGCTCTTTCTTTCTTTAATGCACTTTGAGAATGTCACCTTTTCTAACTTCGGCTAATTACAAGTGAAAATAAATGGCGGATAAGTTCTTAATAAACCTTAAAGGTTTCACGAAGATGGGTTAAGGAGCAGGTGAGAGGGAACTTTTCTATAAACAATTCATTCCTTCACGACGTAAACGACGATATTTCATACTCACTGTGGTTTTCATTTTACCTATTGTTCACATCTTTCGTCATATTAGAAGCCAAATCATCACTATAATTCCAGCAGAATTTTTATTTGCAATGTTCAGGGTCTGTTTACTTTTCGCTTCTTTAAAATTCAAAATAACATCCGCGACGAATAAATGCCTCTTCATATAAATTCCATTTCTGCCCTTGTGAAGTTGCGTGGTCGCACGAATATTAAGACATATCCTCGCCTCATGCCATCAGGATGTTGACGAGACGATTTATCGCTATTCCGACTTGCTCTAGCGTCTCATCTTGATGAGGATGTTGACCGGAGTGCCTCTCTAGGACAGTGCGAAAGAGTCTGATCGATACCATCCTAAAATCGACTGCGCAATAACCTATATGAAACGTTGAATGCAGGACTCCTTTGTTGCTCCAAATATGTCAACACTTTTTTCAGCTTGCTTACTTTTTTTTCTTCACAACAAACATCAGAAGCACATAACATGGCGTCTATAAAATTGCTTGCCATGCTTGCTGACGTTTAATTAGTGTTCTCTGTTTCATCCACTTTATTCCTCAGTTATTTACTCCTTCCGGCATTTCAGTGGAAGCTTTAGCATCATTTTGGAGTAAATCTGACGTCTAAATGAACCAGTCTCAAAGATTAAGAGAGTTCTTCCAAAATCTCATTGCCGAATTTTTGTGTACTCATACAAATTGCATTTGGAAAGCGTACCGCCGCAATCTCATATGTGTGCATGGTTTATCTTCCACAAATATGATAGTATTGTTCAGAATTGCAAATTTCGATAGCGACCATTATCATTTTATGCTAAGAGAAATTTGCATTGAAAGGTGTGAGGGAAAGTAGTGGTGAGCTTCAATGAAATGAATATATAAATGACATTATACCTCCTGTATGAGCATATGATTGAAAATTACAGTATTAACGTATGAAAATTCACTTCATTCGCAGTATATCAAAATTTCTAGAATTGGATATCATCGTGAAATCTGCTTGTATCTAGTGAAACCTGCTTGTATCGAAAATTGGGTGAATCTGCTTATGCTAACGTAGTATTTGTCGTGTTCGTTCTATTCTCGACCAAAGTAATATTATACAGACTATGAGGACTGATACATCTTTGGGACGTAAATATAATTGTTCCACGAAGATTTATGGGTTTTTGGTCACGGAAGTATCGCATGATTTGTTAGAATTGATGCCTCAGTGGTTGTAAAATATTTCCGAATTCAATAGTACACTTTTGACAATAAAACTGTTTTAGGTTTGCAGATTTTCACTGCATTTTATCAAAAATAAATCGGAATCTGAATGTGAAGACACAAAAGGAAGGAAGTACTGAGCACTTCTACATTACAGAAAGCTATTTCGCTTACTGAGCACTTATCGCGCAAAATTTATTGCAACAAAACAGAGACATTTTCATCACTGGAACTTCAGATTAAATATGCCTTCCAGCAGAATTCTATGATCGTTTTTGCACCTAAAGCGAAAAAAGCGATTCTGCGAAAATATTGCCAATATAAAGCTCGTCTTCTTGCGTCGGTTGCATAGTTGGTTGAATATGACAGCGGTTTCACGTCTTACTCACATCATTTCTCGAGCGGTTTCACGTCTTACTCACATCAACTGTTAGCATTTCTATCACTATCTGCTAAGAAAATGTCTTTTTTGGAAAAAACTCTTTATTTCCTTTTCTACCTTTGATTTTCATAGCATTATGGTTGACTGCGTGAAGTGGTTGCCGGAATTAGTTCCAGAGCTTGCTGTTATGTCCCCTTCTCTCTGTTTCGTTTAGCACGTGACAGACCCAACGGACATTCTTTACGTAAAATTCTTCATGTAAAATTTTCATTTAAAGATACATTCACTAATTATTCCATGAAAACTTCCCATACGGTGAGCACGACGTCCAAGAGCGTAAGTTCACTTCCTTAAATTTGTCAATCTAAGCGCTTACCGAAGATTGTACACGCAGAATCGGCTGTCAGATATAACAATTTATATTATTTCAAATAAAATAAAAGTTGTGTTTTTATCAACAAAGAACTCAACCTTTTAAAATAGCATTTCATTCATTAATCTTAATTTTAAATATATACAGTTGATAATTTCTCAAAAGAGTCCTAGACTGCAGTTCTCTTATATTTCATCCATCTTTACATGAATAAAACAATAGCAAAGTTCTATTCGTGACCCGGTTGTTATATCTTTAAGGGCAAGATGACCATAATTTAACAGCTGTCATCTTTTTTTCTGATATTTCACGGCACTATCAAATTTCTATTAAGCAAATCGCATGAAATCTCACATTTGTTGCTTTACTCATTCATTCATTGGGCGTAGTTGCGACCACATCTGATGCGATGCGCAATTTTTTCCGCGATTTTAGCATTATAACACAAGACGTGTCTGTGCGTTTGTGAATATGATGATTTTGTTCACTTGTGATATTTTTGCCACTAACGACTAGTATATGATTTCGAATGTTTGCCATTTCGAATCCGCTGAATTTAACTAGACGATTTCATAAACTTAAATGCTGATTGAGATTTCAAGTTCTATAATCAGTGACGAAGGGTTTCCAGAATAACTGCCGAAATATTCGCTCTACTGAATTACTCGATCGAGTTTATGTGATCGGTTCTACTGGTTGATAGAGCACTATACAACAATCGTTGGTTACTGAGTGCGTTGAAACACAACCGTATGCGTAACTTTTGTTCGGAAATTTATTTGATTTGTCGCAGTATTTGAAAATGTAATACATCTTTATCACGGCTCAACGTAGTCGAGGCTACGAACGAAGGCTGTTTTCTCTCATCACGGCCATTCAGGTATTCCCGCTGCGAAGCCAGAGTGCCTAATTAGCTGCCTATGCACGATGTAGAAATTCGTGCAAGTTGCTAACAATCGTTGGGGATTCTTTAGAAGTCTTTCTCACGAATATACATTTAGAACGCTCATAAGCATTGCTCGTCAAATAGATCAAGTTTCGAGATTGAGCTCGTCCGCTTATTACTTCTGCAGTAATCGGAGTTCTAGCGGTCGACGGACTCGATCCTTCCGGCTTTTCATGCTCACTCGATGTATCTTCGGCGCGGCTGAAGAAAGCTTTAATATTCTCGTTGTTTTTTTTGTGATTTCTGAGGTTGCACTTTTAAAAGTTTTTTCTGCTTTGTTTTTGAAGTGAAAATATCAACGAATGGGTTGATGTTGATTTTGAGATGATATAAAGGAGTAATTTTCTGTGAACGATGGGTATATATAATTGCGCTGCAGTCGTCGCTAGCAACGCTGCCTTCTAATTGCCTTCAGCGTTCGTTGAAGCACATCCATGTGCAATTCCACTTCGATTTTACGTTGCAATGTTCGAAAGTGCCGTACCTCAGGTGGTTCTTTTTTTATGAAAATAAACGCATGCCGTTGGTTTTTTGGTGGATAATTATATCGAAATTTTAAGTAACGGAAAGTTAGTCGCATTATTATATAGCATTCATACTATCATAGAATTCATAACTCTTCAAATGCTTTTTAAATAATTAAAGTTATCAGCTCTACTCATCGTCAAGCGTGATTCGCACGGATGAAGTACATTTACAAGAAGACAAAAGAGAGAAGGTGAATGAGAAACGGGAGATCATACGGAGAGGAGGGAATTGAGAGGGTAGGAACTAAAAGTCTTGGGGTTGGGTAATGCAACGTTGAGGTGAAATCGTAGGAAGTAGCTGTCATTCATAATAGCAGCATCGAACTCCGAAACATTCAGAATAAATAATTAATGCCGCCTTTTGGAGCTTCTTTTTATTGAGCTGCCTTCTCTATGCTGTGAAAATATCTGAAGTCTTAAACTGAACAGCTAGGCACTTGTAGCGAAAATTACGTGGTTTTAAACAACCTAAGCTTCAGGTCAGCTTATGTTGTTTAAAGCCAGTTTCCAAATGGACGTTACTAATACATCAGATTGCTTGGGGCTAATATTATCAGTGTACCTGCTGAAACATAATTTTTTATTTGGAGTTGGCGACTATAAATCATTCTCGACCACCACAAGTAAAGGGCAGATGCCGTCACTCTGTTAGTTATTAAATAGGCACTCATTAAGGCAAAGTTCTGCAAGTGAGAAGGGTCTATGTGTAATAAGATTCGGAAGCAAACAAGTCAAGGGGATCGCATTTCCGAATTGGGCAGAATTTGAAGTGATGCCTTTTAATTGCACCGATTTTTTCCTTTCTCTGAATCGAAAGTTTCTCTAAAATGGTTTAGTAATCAGTGCACATAGCAGTTCTTTAATGTTGTGGTGATGTTAAAAATAGTTATCTTTTCTTGAAGAGTGAAGGAATTAATTTCCTCTCTTAGCAGTTTAAATGCACAAAAATTCACTCTTGATTATCCTCACACAAACAAGGCGGTTTTATCGATATACTGCCATTCTTCTGCTTTTTTCTTTTCAGCTTTACCTGCTACACATTTCAAACGCTCTTCATCAGATTTTTGATTCTCGTTAGATGTGATCACCTGGGTAGCTGATAAATTCCCCGAGGCTGCGGGAGTGAAGCTGTTAGTCAAATTTTTTTGCCTGATAGGATCTTTTAAGTCAAGTTTTGCCAATCAGTGAACTAATCAGCTGGAGCTCGAGCTTGATGAATGATTACTTATATTGCTGTTAATGAGAAACTCGAATATTTTGCAGATCATAGGTAGCGTCGCAGCAATAACGGCTTTTGAACGCGGAATTCTAAAGCAGTTGTGACGAAGTAGTCATAAACGATTTAAAATCGGTGCCACTCACTGAACGGGTAGTTTTATTCACCTAGCGAAGGTGATTCCTGAGTTAATCTTGAATGCAAAAAATTAGAAATTCTGCACATTTTGTTTCCACCTTCCTCCGCTTGGTACATTCCTTTCTCTCTTTTACCTATTTGTGCATATATACAGGGCAATACTGAATCTACTTTGGACATCTAGGCGAAGTTCTTTAAGAGAGAGTTTTTCCTCGTTTGGGTTTGTCGAGCATTCTTGCGCATCGAAAAAAGCCAACTCAGCGACGTGCTCAATGCAGTGGTGTTGCTTTTGTGTTTCAGCAGTCACACTTCACTGCTTGCATTTGTCATGAGTGCTTCTATGTCTTTAGTCTCTCAAGTGATTGTTAACTGGTAGCAGCTACAGGTTAATTTCTAGAGATGCTAGTTCACGTTTTCAAACTCACATCTTATGGTCTCTATTTGCAGTTGTGATTTTTAAAATCTCCGTTGTCAATATAACGAAAGTCATTTCTCACCTTCCTTTTATCGTTAAATGAATGAAGGGAGAGAGGTTTTTTTCCTCGAGAAAGTGATTATCCTTTGACGAAAGACATGATCTATAGGCACCTCATCCACATTCTTTCCACTCAGATTGCTGTTTTGGGAATTCTTAGTGCTTTCATACCTTTATAGTAATGCGAATGTTGAAATTAATCGAATTATGATGTATTACTGAACGTAAGTTCGATTGGTTCACTGAATGAAAATAGAGACCTCGTACTTGTTCATTAGATTTGTCCAAGTTCCAATTACCTGAATTTGAGAGGGATTATATCATGGATTCCTCAACATTTGTATGCCATGAAGAGACGTCTTTCCTTCCCATTTTTTGAGATTTCTGAGCCATCAATATTCTCCATTAGCTTGATGAAATATCTTTTGTTAATATCGAAAGCTTTATGATGCACCGCTCATCTTCTCGAGGAT
Source organism: Parascaris univalens (assembly GCA_037576465.1). Classification (NCBI taxonomy): domain Eukaryota; kingdom Metazoa; phylum Nematoda; class Chromadorea; order Rhabditida; family Ascarididae; genus Parascaris; species Parascaris univalens. The sequence continues at coordinate 31,473,931 of CM075173.1, forward strand.
CCCTAAATACAGACCGTGAGTGCCCATTTTCCACGTTTTATAAATCGCATCGTAATGAGAGCTGTTTGCTTAATAATTGTCGTTGTTTGTTTAATTATTTGTCTGGTTTGTCAGTCTGTTTGTTCAGCACCACTCAGCGCCGTCATATGCTTTGACAGGTGTTTTTGTTTAATGTGAGAAAAGTTAATCTGAAATCTTATTTTGACGCTTGAATTTCGACTAAATTTTAAACGCCTCACTTCTGTTCATTATTCTACGATCTCATTCTTTGTGCACTTATAAAGTTAACAAATGAATGAGAAAGAAAACCTCCCCATAGCGTTGCTATCATCTTGATCAAAATGATCTCATGGTTTTTTTTCATCGCTCCTATGGTCACTATACATTTTCGTCCGTATTTGTTTGTATATGTGAAAGTGGTGAGCACATAATGAATAATAAATCAGTTTCCCGTTGAGCCGGATGAAATTGATTCAAGAATTCCGAATTCGAAAAAGAGTAGTGCGAATTTTTATTTTCGTAGTAAAAACAAAATTAAATCATTGAATAGCGAAATTCTCATAACAAAGACTGCACTTTGTTGTGATATTTCATCTCGTTAGGGGACATTGAAGGCTATGCGGAGATTTATTGCACGGAAATTTGTTGGGAGAAATTTCAAAGCTGCTTATTGAAGATCGTCAGTCTACGAAGTAAATGCTACTGTCTTTTTGTGATACTCATCAAGCATATCTTTCGATAGCATTCAATTCCAGAAAATCATTTTATGGCATATTGCTCTTCACTGGTTTTCGTAAAATGGACAGTTGCATGGTGACAGCTGAAGAAATTGTAAGACTTCACTGTTTGTAGGCCACATAAATGTAAAGTGCAGTGAAGATCCTACTTTGAAAAGGAGACAGCGATGAGGGTAGAGGGGAGGGAAGATGGAAAGATGGGTAAAGCGCTGAGATAGCGCTTCGACTTTTGGCCTGAGCTGCAAGTATTGTTGATGCTCCTAAGGGAAGGAATATGCGCGAACATTCAAATCAGCTCTTCTCTCTTCATTGTTTTTGTTTTCATGCTTCGCTCACTTATCGAAGCGTTAGACATCACTATTTCCCTTAATCAGGGTGTTTATCTGCATAAAAGTTCTGCTTAGCTTTCGGTCTTTTCATTATCGCTTAACGATTATCAACTGGCAACTTTCAAAGAAGCTAGGACTTACTTACATATGGTGAAGTAAATGCGTCACTCTATAGCCTTCTGCGATCCCGCCTTGAGGGCTTCTGGAAGAGTAACGAAATAAATTTTTTATGCATAGGGACTTTGCGTTTTCTTTGGAGATTTAAAGACCACAGTGCGGACCGCGTAAAGCCTATTAAAGAAGAGCGACAGTCGATGCGGTCTTGACTAGGGATGCGGCCAATTAGCGCCAACGCATTTGCTCTTTGACTTTCAATGGTAGTAATGACAGCGTCATGGTTAGCGATTTCTTTAGACTACTTGTCTACACCTTTTCTTTCACAGCAAAATCAGGCTTTTATGGGCTGTTGAATTCTTCGAATCCCTCCCACCTCGGTCGTAAGTGGTGTTCCATAAGAAAAAAAGCAAGTGCAAAACTTCCGATTATTTATTAACAGTTCTCCACTGTGCAATGTACGGAAAAGCCCGGTTCGATAGAAGAGTACTGCGTTAAACAAGAAGGCGTACTTATTACCGATGGTCGTTCCTATTTGAAAGAAATGATCTCACTGCGAAGGTACTGATATTAGATTTCCTCCCATTCCATCACTTTCCTTGTCCCTCTCTCCTCCTCTCGCTCTTGACCTTTCACCTATATTCTGAATTTTCCTTCCCCTGATGCTGATCCAAAATACGTCTACAGCACCTCACACTTTTGTTATTTTTATATTTTTTTCAAACCGATTTCAGGAAACTGCATGATAGCGGTGTGGCAACTGTGCTCACATATGTTTCTGTGTGCTTCTGTCATGTAGAGCCACTTAAGTTAGAGCTATAAAACCCGATGGAACGTCGTACGTTAAGTCGATCTTATGCCCGTATGTAATGCACAGGGATCGACTCTGAAAAGTTACGATTGTTTAAAACCTTAGGCAATTGAAATCATTGCATTTCTAGTTCGTTCTGATCCACAACTGACAGAAATCGATCACCGACCTAAGAATAGTTCGATCATACATTGAGTCGGTGATAACATGGATGGAGAATTTTGCATATTTCATTTCATGTTGCTAAGTGGTGGAAGTGGTTGGTTAGGTGAGTGCGATACAATAGTCTTTAACGACGTCACTTTCGTTAGCTCTTATTTCAGCTTATTATTACTCGTTATTTTTAGATGTTTTCAGTAGAGTAGTTGTAAATATAGTGCGCACGTCCACGATAAGCGTCAACAGTGCATTAGCTTGATTGATAATTTACATGTCACCACTAAGAAAACATTGGAATTTAACTTATTAACTACCTCATCAACTGCTATTTACGATTTCATCAACAATATGTTATTGAGCATTTATGCTCCACATATCAGTGATATTGAGTTTTATTTTAAATCGCCTTAATATCACTCCAACATTTTGCTTCTAGCTGCCGTTATATATAAAAGCTTTTGATATCATTTTGTAAAATAAATATGAGGTAAACGAAGTCACGCCTATGAAAACTAACTTTTTGATAAACCAAAGATTTGTTTCAGCCATTTCATAGCTTCAGGCCAGAATTTACACTATCGTTCTTCCATACACCTCACAAAGAGTACTTTGTTGGAATGTCTATTCCAAGTATATCAGTGAAATTAAATGCGCAAATGCAGTATTCAGAAATTTGTTTCTCGACGTCTTTTTCTGCAAAAAATTTCCATAACATGCAAACAAGCAAAGATCCCTTTTGTGTTTCGTTAGCAATCGAGACAAACGTTTAACCTCCAGGGAGAGCAGTGAGGTGGAAGCGCACCATAATGATGGATGACTTCGCTTTCCTTCAGATTGCCGTTTCGTTTACTTTACTCTATAAAAGACGAGAGCAACACTAAAAAAGCACCTACAGTAAGCTGCAATAGAGAAATGTTCTGAGAGTAATTCATGCGAAGTTCTTTTCACCAACATCTTTCTTTCAAACTTTCTAAGGGTTTCGCTCGTCCGTCAACTGACAGCACATTCCTTTCGGAAAGTCTTCGAAATTTTCTGCTGAAATTCGTAACTCTCTCGCAAAAAATGGTTAGTCTGACGATAAAATGGCGTAAAAATGTAACTGTTCTTCAGATTTTCTTAAAACAGCTGGTTTATTAACATGCTTAGTTCATCGTTTGCGATGAACAAATCACTGCTTCTGTATTTCCCATGCGTAATGGTGAAGGATTCCTCGCGTCTTTTGGAATATTAACGCATCTTCCAGATATTATCACGAACCCTGGAATACTACCATATTCTCCCAATCGTGAACAAATCGCTGCTGTGAGGCGCATGTAAAACACAGAAAAGAAAACAGCAAGATTGTTGGTTTATTAGGGCAAAGAATAACAGAGTTAAGGGTCACAATGCATGTGCAACAAAATTTACAAGAAATGTAGAACTGTGACGACACCAGCAGCATGAAAAGAGTAAATGAAACAAAGAAAATTATAAGAAATGGACGAAAAGTTGGGGGCAGGTTATGTGACGTGAATGACAGGATACACAATTGGCATTGCGTAACAACTTTAGAAGTGCAGTTCAGCAAAAACTGTGAAAGTGTTTGAGACAAAGAGTTCAACAGACTTATTTTATGAGAAATGAGCTGTGGGACAATAGCGCTTGTGTCGACCATCAAGTTATCCGAAGGATATAAAATAACCACCGCCTAGACGTATGACGTTTAGCGCAATTTGGTTTTCGAACGCATTCGACAACGTTTGTCAACTTCTCTGCTGGGCTCGAAATTACTGGAGATCTTCAGGAGTAGAATATGAGTGTGCTGAATGAATAAACTGGTCTGATTCGAAGAGAGCTCGTTCACTTGCGCTCACTTTTCTCTCAAAACAATCTGTACTAACCTCAAGTTTGTGCCAAGTCTGTTCACATTTGTACCTTCTCAACTCTGCGATCACCCGACATTTCAGACTTGAAAACGACCTTTAATGTGCTCTCAAACAACACTAAAACGCACCGTAACTAAAAGACGAATAGATGAACATCATAAGACATAGGCTAAAATATCTGAGGTGGCTTTCTCTTGATTATACAAATATTTAACGCGAAGAACACCAAGCGATGAGCAACTTGAGAGAAGAAATAAAACAAGAAAACAACAATGGTGAAAATATGCTGAATGAAAGCAAGACCTTTGCGAGTCCACGCGAGCCGCAACGTTACTTGAGGGAAACGATATAGTCGCAGCGGCAAGAGGGCAAGAGCTTCGTGAGACTCATTTCAATTTCATGTCTCCAGCACTATGTCTTCCCAAAATATTATCGCCTTTTAAAGAGGAATATTGCAGCTTCTGCAATGCGTTCAACGTTTTGACCACTTTCATTTCCACTTTTTTATGCAGCGTTTTCACAGTTGTAGTCGACGGAGACACAATATTTAATTTCTATCCGGTGAGTATGCATGAACGTAACACTTCGGCTATTTTCTCTTCTCCCGACCTCATTTGCCTAAAAAATGTTCTTTTCAATCGTTGATCGATTATGATTTCTTGGTGATTTTCCACTTCACTGTTTAACTTCAATCGTTTTTTTGAATCATCTATGTGCATCTTAAGTTAATCTTATTTGAATTATAGTGTAGAAAGTGGACTCATTTCGGTGAAATTACGAGTAGATAAATGAGGAGAGAACGTTTAAGATATGGTGATCAATTAAGTGTGAAAGAATTTCTTCAGATGTAGCAAGAGAGAAGAAAGAAACGCATTGAAAAGCGATGAGTTCATGCTCGCCAATGTTAACGCCACCCAATGGAATCACGCCTACAAAAGAGCATTTTCCTCTACCAGCCGGTGCGATACTTCGTGAGCGACACAACAGGTCGTTTACATGATGCTCACAGCAAAAATTTATTTGCTCTTCATCTCATTTTGATTTGCCGCTTCTTCGGCATGAGTTTTCATACATTTGCTCATAATGCCTTTTGTAGTACCACTTCCAAATATCGATTTCTCCGTCTATGGATCGATATAGATGGAAATAGGAGCACGCAGTCATTTTGAACTGCTCTCCATTCATCCATTCTAAATTTGGCACTGTCGTGTCGCAAGGAAAAGGAGCAGTGAATGCCATAATACTGTCGCACATTATCAAAAAGATTTTCTTTATGAGGAAGCGAAAGCAAATTTCAGCGTTTCAACGTATGCCATCGCATTGGAAGACGTGAAAAGAAAAAAATATCGAAAAGCTCATAAGGAATCGATGCGCTTAAAATAATTCTACTCTCAACTGAGAGTCATACCTCAAAAAAGATTCTTTCCTTCTTTTAGTATCAAGTCATAAGCTGAAAAAAATCCACTCCCCCCACTGGAAACCTCGCTTTGAAGAGATTTCTTTGGCGTCAAGGAAGCCATATATTTCTATACTGAATGGGAAGATAAGCATGTACTTTCAGCACCATTAACGTTGAAATATGAAGAATATGAAGAAATATGCTAGAGAAAGGAAAATGAAAATTTATTCTATTATTCTATGGAATATAGCAAAGAAATTCATTGCATTATGGATTATTTTTCATTCCTTAAAATAATGGAGAGAAATTCTCAAATTGTAATATTGAAAAGGAAAATGAGCATAATAGATGGCAATATGAGCTAGCAACAAAAATCGGAATGCCAGAATAGCGAGCGGAAAAAAAAGATGTGTAAAATCTCTCAAATTCTCTCTTTAATCTTGCAACGATCGCATACTGTGAACTTCCTGAATTCTCGCGTTTTTCCTTTCATTTTGATGGCTCACCTCATTCGAGTCTGCATTTATATGTGCACTGCGTTTAGAAATTTCAAAAAAGCCTTGAACGTGTTTGATAGTGTCTACAGCGGCTAATTATAGTTTTTTTGAAGCCGAAAGACAATTTACTGTGGCCGTCTACCCGCAAATGCCCTTCTTGGAATAATTATTTTCGTTCATACGTCGTTCATTGCAATATGGATGTTAAGAGGTACTTCTCCATTGATGTTTTTTGTCAATTCAACGAAGTTGAAAGTTATTGAGTGCACCCGCTCTAACTAACTAGATAGACAGTTGTTTGAAGTCCACTAGAAGTGATCACTTCAGCTTATTTTCCCCATCTTTTGCCCGTGTTGAGAAAAAACGCATATGCACAGAGATTGAATAAATGAGAAGGCTTAAAAACCACAAAAAGTTTCATGAACACTTTGGAGATTCTCCTTCGCGAGATGAAAGTTCGTTCTTAAGAATATGCATAGCTGAAAATTAAATACACAGGTGTGATAGCGTTAAAGAAACTGAACTTTACATAATAAGAACAATTGATTTAGTGAGAAATGCTGCTCTAAGAAAAATTTTATTAAGAGAATGATGTTGAACGGAAGTTTATGTGACGATTAATTCGAATTTGCAATGATAAGTTTTCGCAAATTTGCTCTATGAAAATTTCTCATTAGCTGCTTTTGAAGCCTTTATTATAGACTATTTTCTTTGGTTTTCTATTTTCAGAGTATTATTTCTTCGACTTCAAATGTGCTATAATCGATTATGAATTTGGTTCCTCAGCCGATATCGATAAACGGAAGCCAACACGCAGTTTGGAAAGTAATGCAATTTGGAGTAAATATGGCCGTGGACGTGGTCCGCGACATCTACATATTTCCAATGATTTTGCACCAACTGTGGATTCATTTACTGGGAGCTGGCAATTAAATGAGTTTAGAATGTCGAAACTGGAAAGTGCAATGTTCTCTACTGGTCGAAAAAAAAGATCTACAGCTTATGATACACGAGAAACGTCAAATTTGAAACACTGCAAGCCGGATCTGTTATGGGCAGGATTAAGTGCCTTAAAGCAACGAAGGCATGAGTTGCTAAGCAGCTCTACAAGACTTCAGTGTACACCAGGTGCCAGACAAAGGAGAAGATGCCGACGATGCAAGTCATCAGGCCCATTCACTCATGAGCTTTCTGATATATTCGCAGAACTGAAATCATCACACGAATTCTTGGAAAGGCGGCAAGACACTCCTTCTGACTTGCTGATGATTCGAAAGCGACGAGCACAACAACGAGCCAACATTAATCAGTTTGGCCGTCCGGTACGGCAACGAATAGACCCTATCACATCTCCACCTCAAATGAAACCAGTAGATCATGATCATCGATCTAACATTACTCATAGTGGGACGAAGGTAACTAAACCCAGTCATCAGAACGTGCCGCGTTTGAAAACAAGTAGCTGCAGACCTCCCATTAAAAAAGCTAAGAGAAAGAAGTTATCCTCAAGTGCGAGGAAGGTCTCAGTTCATACTGGTCATCCAGCAGGTCGTCCAGCATCTAGGGGAAATTCGAACAACAGCCGAAAAAAAGTGCTGCATTCTAGGCAACGGAATGCAACGAATCATGAGAGACGTTTTCAAAGAAAACATAAAAGTGGTGAATCTTGGGAATCGAATGAGGCAAAACCCGCGAAGAAACGTTTCCATTTTCTAAGTAGTACAGGCACATCGTTGCATCGGAATAAAACACAGAGGACTTCGTGGATCAATGGCGTTATCGATCCGGCTGATGAAAATTTCTCTAATAAAGGTGAAATAAGGTTTTATCGAGGGAGATTAGCGAAGAAGAAGCCGAAACGGTTGAAGAAACCGAAGTCGACAGCTATAAACAGAAGTGTGGTTGAAAATGAGCACGTTACCAACTCTCGACAGCCGGCTGCAAGCGAGGAACCTGCTGTTCCCGATAATGAGGAGCATAATCAGGCGAATATGCGAACACCCGAAATCTCGACCCTCTCCGGAGAGTCGTTGGAAATAAAGAGGAAAGCACAACGAAAGTGGAAGAGCGCGGAAGATGTAGTGCGAAGGCCAACTCAAAGATTTAAGTCTTCTAAAGAGCACACAAAAAAGGTTTCGATTGTTCTTTTCCATACTGGTCAATTTTAAAATATATAGCGAGTGAAATTTTGCAAGAAAATTTCATTAGCGGGATTTGATATTTAGGTTCAAAATGAAAGAAATGAACTTTCTATGGAGGGTAATGAAGAAAATGATAAGGTGCAATGACTAGAAAAGAGAAATTGCTATGAGCAAATAATTCAATTTCGTGCAATTAAATTCCCTAGAAAAGTTTGAAATTGTTTTCTTGAGAATGACACTGGGTTCTTCAGATTGTTTTCCTTGAGAATGACACTGGGTTCTCCAGATTTACATCACTCCTTTAATTATTTAGCCACTTCGTTGTGACCACAGACATACAGAAGCATTTCATGGAATTGAACGATTGATGTAATGAATGAGCGAGTTTCAAATTTTCATGTCTTCCTTCGACACCAATGGTCTAATACGAAAAAAGAGCTGCGCTGTTTATTATTGCACTGTTGCGCGTATTAGGTCACGTTAACGGAGAGAGTAACGTTCTTTTCAGAGAAATGGCTCAAAGGCAGCAAGTTCTTCAGAAGGTTTTTCACCGGAAATGAAAGTAAACAAGTCAGCGACCTCTATAGCGGCAAAAACTACTACAAGTTAGTAATTTCTCCTTCTTTCTGTCGGTTTGCAACTGTTCTATGAAAGCCGCTGAGAGGTTTTTGATGATATAAATAGCAGTGTTTCATGTTGCTGGCGGTAAAATGTTGCAAAATTAAACATCTGCGAAAAGGTCTGAAACTATTATTCGACAAGTGCAAATCCATCATGAAGCTATGATTTAGTTTGTGTTGGTATGGCGAAGCTGCCTTTGCGTGAAGAATTTGGAGTATGCAGTATAGTTATAGATGAGCTGTGCTAGTGTGCACCACCTGAAATACTGCCACAAGATGGATTATGGGATTTGTTAGACTGCAGCCACCATTTGCTGAAGAAATGTTTCGATTATTGACTGATTAATTTAGAGATTGAATTGTGATTGTGATCCAAACAACAATCTTATGGAAATGTCTACGTGAACATCTGATGCTCTGTCCGCATTCAGAGGTCACTGTACATTATACATAATCGTATCATTTACCTCACGATGCATCTGGCCAAATTTGAGGCCAGAAGAAATAAAATTATGGAAGTAACCGTGACAAGGAGAAAGTTTCCCCACAGGACACAAAGAAAAATTGAGCGAATTTGCATGCCTTCGATGCCCTCAACAGACATTTATTCCCAAGCAAAAAAATGTCACACAAAACCAATCCAGCCGAACAACAACCAATTAACGCTTGCAATTGGAAGTCAGTAATTCGTTGCTGCAGTTCAGAGAGTAGCACCTCCTATGTTCCTTTTTTCAGCTAATCCTGCTTCACCAACCGAAGAAACGACTCCAAGCGATCTGCTTTTATCAACGAAACACCTGGATATCCAGAGTGGATACTCGATCGATGAGCATCACCGTCAAGTGGGTAGCCCTGACAGGCTTTATCATTCTGCTAGCATTGGCCCAATTCCTCGTAAATCAACTATTGGACCAATGATCAGCATTATGTAGGTGATTTGCAATCTACATAAGTGTTTCTTTTGAAACCGCTCTTCAAGTAGTTATTAATGTATCCAGAGCGACTGTTGAAAATGTTATCTGAACTGAACATGAAAAATGTTGTCGATATTTCCATTGCGACGGTTAGAAGAGTTAACAGACTGTTGCAAATTTAGGACAGTATTTCAATTTGTAGACAATAAATGACCCACTTTATGGGCCTCAGGGAGTGAGAGACAGTATTTATGAGGCTCAGAAGTCGTAGAAATTTTCCTTTTCGCATCTTACACGAAAACCTCAGTAACACCGCACTTCCTTATCACAGACAGTGGGAATATTGGCATTGCGCTGTCGTCTTGCATATTATGCAGAGACAATACAGAGCTAATACTAATATCTCCAAGTTCTTTCTTTCACGATGTGTAATTTTATGATCCACTTTATTTTACTGTCCACTGCTTTGAAATTTTTTCAGTGATAATATCCTTGCAAAAGTGCACTTCATTCCGCAAGGATAACATATGATTCCTCACAAAAGCAATGAAAGTAAATGAAAAAGACGCTTTTAAATAAATGTGACGAAAATTTTCTTCTTTTTTGGTTTCACTCATTCATAACTAATTGATTTCACTCGTCTTATATTTATCGAAATAGTGGGGCTCAAGCAAAATGCAGAAGAAAGTTCTAAAAAGCGTAAAAATATAGTGCAATGATTTAAACGGCAGTAGTGTTGTGCCTTAAAAAAGCGATTTTCAGTCGACAGCATCTAGATGGTGTTGAAGTGGAAAGACCATTAGTCCGCAACAACAGATACAAGCCGACAAAGACACCGTCAACGGTGAGTGTATTGTATTGTCACTGTAAGTAGATAAAAAATAGCGCCAAGGAAAAGGTTAGATGTGAAGCGTTTAACAGTGAGGGCTAAAACTGTGGCCAAGAAGAAGTTCTAAACGTGTGAACTTTCGCTCTCTTGGTGAATATCTATAATGGGGGCTTTTGTTTATCATTATTTAGGATTACTTGAACGAATAGAAATTATTTTATGAGTCTATATTTAAGGGCGTATATTTTAGGAACTTCTTCAAATATTTACATTTCAGCGACTTGCATACATTTGTCGATCGTAACTGTAATGTGATTTCACGACCTACTGCTCCATTTTGATGTCCCATCTAAAGATCTAATTAGCACTTGGCGTGTTAAACAATAACTTTGAAAACTCCATTGATTATAAAGTTCATATTTAGTTTGTTTCTATTTTAATAATTCAGTTAGTGAAAATACATCAAATTCAATTTTATGTGAATTTTAAGCTGATATGTCGGAAGATATTGATAAATTCGATGTTTACAGGTGAGAACGACCACGGAGTTAACCGCGGAGATACTTCGAAAAAGACGCGAAAATTTTATCGCACAATTAACAACGTTTTCCGATTCTGCGCTGTGTATAGCGAGGTATTGCTCTTAAACGCAAAATTCACTGATGTCAGTGACTTTTAGATTCTTAAATGTGAAGCCGAAACTGAAAGAGATAATGGCAGTGGAAGGTATAAGTGTTTCAGTATTTATCATTCCGTGTTCCAGAGTACGTAGTAGGGACAATAAGATTTTTTCGGTTGTTCGAATTGTTGAAAGAATTGCAGAATAGAAGCGAACTGCTAAATGTTGGATGCAGTGGAGAAATAGACTGCTGAAGTCTCAGCGGCTGTCTGCCTTCTCATTCATAAATATATATTTCAGATTTCGCGGTGTGTTCGCATTTGCTACTTTAAAATGATGGCATTCATACGATCAGCTTAGGATGCTGAAAGAGAGGTTGTCTTGAGAGTACGTTTCAGGACTTTGTTCGATCTGTGGTGTGTAGCGGAATGTGCTGCTGCAGTTCCGTTCGCTATCGGATTATGGTGCCCGATGAGGTGTCTTTTCGCTGCTCACATTATCCTTGATACGCTCTTCCTTGTCATCTCGTTTATTTATAGGTAAGAAATGAAGCCGCTCATTCTCATCTGCAGGACACTGTTGCTCATTTTCCGCTTACATTAGTTGCACAACGCACTTTTGGAATGGCCGATCCAGTAATATTTAGAACTGGAATCGGAAATCTTTCTAGTCTGAGGTTTTCTGAATTTCCACATCTCAAGTGCTATTGGAATGACGTGAGAACACCAAAGTTCATTTAATCTATGACTTTGAATTTGCGAAGTACGACAGAGATTATTTCTCGATGAGAGCGCTGGCTTCGAATGGTCATAGCACGCCTTATGAAATGCTGGATCCGCCGTCTTCTCTAAAACAGAATTTCCCTGTGGTATGTCAAATTTGTTGGCAGCGATTGATTTGCAGTATTACATTGGCGGTTTATTCGGTGATACTGTATGCATTGGTGGACGATATGAGCGTTTGGACATTATTTCGATGGCTTGGCTTTGCAACTGCCGTCGATATTTTCCTCGCTATTTATATTATTGTCTTTATCATCACTCTAAGGTAGACATTTCATCGTTCATGGTTCAAAAAGTTCATTAGGCAAGGAATGTTTTATCACTACATGCATAGGCAAGTAGACACACCCCTTCACAACGGAAATACGCCAGTCGTTCGAAAGAAGTGAAGACTGAAATACCAATTAAAAGTTTCCATGAATTTTTCTAGTCCAAGTGCGCTGTCATAACATAGAACCGTGAATCCTTTGATATACTCTTTTTGTTGCTCGACATTTTTGAAACAGTATTTGCGCAAGTGAATGATGACAGCAAATTTTACAACTATTATCTTATTTCTTCAAAGGAGAATTAATCCGTATTGTCAAAAAAGCGTTTATAATCGACACCGATGACTCGGATAATTGAATTCAATGCTCTCCGAATATAAATAGGCGTTATGTTCAAAGTTTCAAAAAATGAAAAAAGCGTATGTTTGACGACCGGATTTGAATAATTTTATAATGAATTAAAGAAGAATAGCATGCAAAAGAGTATGTGATAGTGGAACATGTAATATTTTAGGTGTTGCGAGCTGGTGGTTGACAGTGGAAAAGGCTTCAAGCATCCCCGACCGATCTCTAATCACTGCTCCTATCAAGAAGTGCACGCTTTGGATGGTGATGCTGTATAGTGTTTCAGGAAAGCCGACCTCATTTGCTTCTTAAAATTTCACAGAAATTGAGAATATAATGAAATGAATTGAATTGATGAGGAACAAATGAATCGTTCAATGTCCCACTATTCATACGTTCTTTGAAAAATTTGTATTTGGAGAGTTGGATGGAACTCATGCACAAACTTTATCAAACAAGAAAGATGGCTGAAGGAATTTTAGTTTATTTATTCATGGTCATAAACGAAACCATTAGAGTATTTTGTAATACCACATGGCATCTGCGTTGATGAAGGATTACGATCGGACGGAGAAGTTCACTGTCTTTTTTCAGCTTTCATTTTGAAATTTCATTCTGTACTTGCTTCAGCGACTGTTTCGGCGCAAGTATACCCATTTGACTTTGGGAGGAAACTTTTCCCCACAAAGTGGTCGAAAATCAAGAGGTTGAGGTCGGTCGAGTATAAGAGCCATTCCTTAGTTGATATGCGATCAGGTGAGTGGACTCAACATAAGTGCTTCTACGCCAACGCAGAATCTGTGTGCTAACGCAGAATCTCTTTGAAAGGTCCGGCACTGCTCTCTGAAATGGCTCGTGTGCTAAGACAGCGATGCATCTTTGAGCGCTTGGAGTAAAACTGTAGATTGGTCCTCACCCATTCTATAAATAAAATAAGTGGGATTTTACTTTCACAATCGCAGCATAAATCACGACTGCATCTTTTGATTGCAGCCGACTGTTTCAATTTAGCAAGGAGTTTAACCTGCTCTAATTTTGTTATTTCGATGGTAATGTGATTGCTGAGTTCTCTACACCTCCTCTTACAAGAGAGGCTTTATGTAAACTGCCTCCGAAACATTTCTTCACCAACTTGCAACTTGCATTTCCCGAGCAGCTTTGCTTTCGTGACTTGAGGTTCACGCAGCTTACACGGTTCATTGCGGAATCGTTCTTCAAAAGATGACCCGAACTGATTCACCTGTGATTCCGAGAACGTTGAGGGCAGTTGTCTTGCCGACAAGCAGTTTTTTCGTTTTCGTTATTTTGAGTATTGTGGTAATATTTCTAGCAGAAGAGTTGGTGCTCTTAGACAAATCAGTAAGCTCTCAATCACGAAATATCTTAACATCGTAATGGTCACTTTCCGATTTCACCCCATGCTTCTTCAAACGATAATATTTCGAATATAAAATCTAAATACCCAAATTTCGATTACTGAATTAGAAACTATCGTTGATCAGTAATGAGTGCGATTTTTACGCTGCGTAGAGTAGGGAGAAAAAGCAAATTTCTGCAGCACCTTTCGAGTCATCATATGAATTTTTTCCCAATAATGCTCATCATATGGGCTCTAATGTTATATTTTGACACTTGTTTATTTGGATGCTTTACCATAGTGGTATTTTATGCTTTACTTACCAACAAATGAAGATGCATTCCCAATTTTTTCGATGGTTTTTCAAATATCGACAAGTAGACGACCAGAGACCTCTTTAGATAGTGTTAGAGGATAGTTTGTACAAATTTATATTTGTAAGGCATTGTTTCGAAATGGTTTCAATCAGCCAACATGATCATGTAAAATGAGACCAACAAATTGCAAGGAAATTCCATCGATGTTTCTCTGCGCTGTTTTTTATTTAGTGTATTTGTTCATGTGCGGGTATTTGTTGTCAGTTATGAGTAAACATTTAGCAAATTTTTGTTAACACTCTATATAAAATGTACTTTTTGCTTTGTACAGTGTTTTTGTTTCTTGCAAAATGCGCCGAGTAACTTCCGATAGGAAGGAGGAAGTAAAAGCTCTTTTTTGTCATATGGAATATATGGTCTTACATTAGGAGTTTTATTTCTGTGAAATGCCCACGTTTCACTTCACTCGTGGTGAATTCCGCTGCTTCCGAGATTCAGCTAAATATGGCCAAAAATGCCTAGAATGTGCCACAATCTCCCTTTCCAAATTCACGAGTTCTGCGATGACAGATTATACGCTTTCGGCAGCATTGATTTACACGTTCTCCAATAGTTTCCTTCATGCCGGAAAGCATTATCGAATAACTTTGATCAACTAGTTTATGGGCACTTTGCCTGATGTTTCGCCGAATTTGCACTCCTTTGGAATTATTCGAAGTTCCTGAGCGATTTGCACATACCGTAATTTGATGAAGAAAGCAACCTGTTTCCCTATAAACTGATGCTTTTAATGCACAAAAATTGGAGAAGAATGATTTTAACAAGAATATTTCAGCTGGCATTTTTCATTGTTTTTTTGCCCAATTTCATATCATCTTTCGCGTTGTTTCACTTAGCGTTTTCAAATAAAACAGTTCAACGACAAGATTAATATCAGTTACACTGATTCGCCCCATATGAGCGGAGAATCATTAATCAAAACAAATGAAACTAGCCGATAATTAGCGTTCTATAAGCGCCAGCATCTGGTTTGAAATCACATTCCGAACTTTTATCATTATTTCATAAAAACTTTATACTGTCAACATTGAAAAATCCATCAATTTTCAAGCATAATATCATTGGCTTTATATACATTATAGAAAAAGAAGTTCGTAGTTGTGGAAAAAATTTTAATGGTCGCGCTTCTTCGTCCGCCTAGTTGCTTTAACACAATTAATTAGTCACTTCGAGTTGACTGCAGTGGAACTGACTTGGGCAAGCTTCCACACATTGTTTGCTTTTAAACTAATGGCGTAGCAAATTCGATCGCAAAAGTACAACATTTCGCATTTCTCGAATAGTTTTAACGAGATTTACGTACATTGTTCGACGTTCCCACTTCCATAAATAGGTAGTAATATTCCACAATAATATGCTTATCTCCTAAGAGTGATATTCGCTATAAACGTCGAAAATACAAATAAATATTCCTCGTAGACATTCTTCGAAATGGGACAAGATCGCTAATTATTGAGAAATGATATGTTTCAGTGTAATGCAACGATCGCCCTCTGCGCTTAAGACACATGATGGGAACGCTAACGATCGTGTTGTTTATTTTCGTCATTTACGTTACAAACTTCTGTCGAAACAATCAACTGGTCCAGTTCATCAGCACTATGTCAAGAAAGTTCACATTCAATCAATTGAAAAAGTTCTTTCTGCTTGACCGAATGCCAGTTTTTCTAAGCAAACAGCGCTCTCTTTAAAACATGTCTCAAAAAAAGCGGCGAGAAAGTGGGACGTTCCATGCTGCAAGGAAACATGTTTCAATACTGGTTGTTAATAAATGGATGACTCTTGTTGGCTGACATGGGGACGCAAACATACGGTAATGGCACCCGTTTATATTCTCGTAGGTTTTTCAATCTTTCCCGTTTTAAACATTTTTTTCGAAACTTTTTTTTCGATATAAAGATCATGTGAGCACTAGTGGATGACGCTTCAAATAGAAGCACATATTGACGCTGCTGCATGACGGAACACTTAAGCGCTGACCAACGCCCGGTGGGTAGGAAATCTCCACTCATGAATGCGACGTAATTTTCCACTGATTTCCTAATGCAGTTAAGTTCGGATGTAATATGAAGATATTAGGTGAGAATTGTCGCACAAATTAAATTAACTTTATTGCCACTGAGCGCTAAAAACAAGTTGTGATTTACTGAAGACAATAGAACGTTTTCAGTAGGATAGAAGGTGATGAAAAATAATTTCTAGACGGAATTTCTCGTGATCTTTAATTCATTCTTGTTTTCACTCAGACTATGCTCAAAATGTTGTTCTTGCGTCCAGTTTTCCTTCCGTTGAAACATATCTATAATTGCATTTAAGTTTGAAAACAAAAGTTTTATGTTGTAAGTGCATTTCTGTGGCAACCACTAAAGCAGTCGTGACCACAGTTGCATGTTGTCGTAGCACTTCATTCGTTATTCCTTCATAGAAGTCGTCCAGAATCGTTTCACTCACTAAGAATAAAGTGTTTCTGATGTATCGTCGGTGTAGGATGCGTACAACATTTTGCGTGAATATCGCCTCTGCATGCAATGGTCTATTCCTTGTGACATCATTGCTAATTTTTTGCTCAATCGTTCATGACCTCAATAATCTCTACTCCGAAGTGATCGCTGGTATGGACGAATTCAAGGTAAGTTACCACTCCGATGTATATATAGGCACAATTAATCCATTTTCTCGTCTATAAGGGAAATTCGAAACTCGAGAGTACGAAGATGTTGTTGCCCTATCATATTCGAATGGCACCGACGGAATGAGCGACGGGTGCGAAATTAACTGCTATAATAAGTGGAGACAATGCAACGGATACTGTTGCGTTTCTCGGAATGCTTTCGCTGATCATGTTATGGCATTTTCTTGGAAGAGGCGCATACAAATTGCGTCAATTTCGATTTGAAGCCTGCGACAAGCCGCATTTTGCTGATCTTTGCACTATCTCAGTGAAATATGCTAAGAGAAGCTTTGTGCTTGCAATATGCAATACGAGATGTTAATAAATTTTCAATTCATCAAATACTGACAATAATGCAACAATATAAGAACAAATGCGGTCCTTTTTATTATCAACAGGCGTTGGCTAACCGTGCTTGGGATGAAATAATGCTTGTGCGTAAAATGACTCGTCCAGTACAAACCAATTCTCAGAAAGCGTTCCTCCATGGTCTTATATCAAGGCAGAAACGAGACGCTGCCAGTTATTGTGGTGAGTTAACGAGGAACTTCTAAGGCTGGCCAAACAAGAATTTTAATGTTGACTAACCATCACTGAATATGAACGTTTGAGCATTTACAGCAGATTTCTTGCACCTATCATATTCTATTGAAGGTGTAAACTACCTCAAAGTAAGAGCTTCTCATTCCAAGCAGGACTACGTAAGCGAAGTTTCTGTCTATAGCTTTCGATGGAAAAATGCTCTCTCTTCAGATAAAACTGAATTAAACTTTCAATGGTTTTTTCAAAATTTACAAGTTTCATGATTGTTTTCGGAGTAATCATATTTCTGTAAAAGTCTGATTTACATTTTCTTCGCGAAATCGATAATTATCAGTCCATTTACTAACAAGCAAACTTTCAGCGTGTGAAGTAAGGGCTCAAAACTGTCCACCAGGGCCACGCGGACCAAGAGGAAATCCAGGCATACCTGGAGGTGAGAAGAACATTATATATTTGACATTTGTCTATAGCGTAAATACCCAGCGCAAGAATTGCTCACGCCGTGTAGTGTATTTCCTAGAGCATGCTCATAGGACGCACTTCCTGCAGGTCGCGAATAGCTTTCTATATTCCTGATGTTAGGTGACAGTCGTGACATATGCGTTTTACGACATTGACCACGACATGTCCACAGTTTGCACATATGCTTGAATATATCGCGAAGAAAGGATTGAAAGAATTCTGAAATAAAATGATAGCCCTGCTCACTGGCAGCATTATAAACATGAATGTCTCAAGGCAAGCATTGCTTCATATTTTACTACATTTCGATGGGGAAAGGTTCATGCTTCTATAATTAATTTCAGAGCCAGGCCCACGCGGTTTTGATGGTCGTCCTGGGGCAGATGGAATAAAAATTGTATTTGGTGTTGAGGCTCGAGGTGGATGTGTTGCTTGCCCTGCTGGACCACGTGGTCCACGCGGTCCAATAGGGCAGGAAGGACCGCCAGGTCCAGAAGGCAACATTGGCCCACCAGGATTTCAAAGGCACCCAAGTCCACCAGGACCCCCAGGTCCTGAAGGAGATGCAGGACCACGAGGTAAGAATACCACCAGTCCTCGGACCTCGCTGTCTGATTCTTTCATTTGGCTGGAATTCTTCAACGCTCATTGACAGCATTAGCTCAAGAGATTCCAACTGTTCGGTCCTAATAACGTTATGAGGTTTTAATCAAGACAAAAGTTATCTTTTGCATGACCTGTTGCTGATGACGCCAGCACATTCTTTTTTTCATGTGCAATATCTATTCTCGTCCAAACACTATTTTGTAAAGCATTTTGCCTTATAGGTCCCCAAGGTCCTGTTGGTCCTCCTGGAGTGCCCGGAGCATGTGCAAAGAGGAGAGCTGGAAGACGTGGACCGAAGGGACCACGAGGACCTCCTGGACCAGCAGGTCAACCAGGCCGTCCAGGGTCGAGCGGACGTGGACCTCCAGGTCCGAAGGGACCACGAGGACCACCAGGAATGCGCGGAGCACCGGGCAAGCGAGGGCCTAGGGGACCGGTAAGCACAAGCTACCCTCTGAAGCTTTCAAGCTTTCATTTATTTTCAAGCTACATATGGCGGGTCGGTATTTGCATGACAATTTTTTGAGGAGTGAAAGAAGGGAGTCACTTTGGAAAGAGAAGACAAGTCGGTATTTCTTCTTTGCCAGGCTCGTCACTTCCGTGAACGCTTCCAACATTTAGTTGTTCTGATATCTTCGAACACTAATTTGATCTCCTGATAAGAAATGGACACGTCGATTGTGGAGCAAAATTCCTTGTGGTGGCATGGTCGCACTTATTTAAGCCATTCACTTTGATCAGGGGCAGGTTGCAATGCGAATAGGCTGCAAAGGCTATGTAGGCATGCAAATTACATGTATATGAAGTGAATATTTAATTATGATAAAAAATCGAAACAGAACTGAGACAAAGGAATCAGCCTTTCATGAATGAGTTTCATTTAGACGGTTCACTCATTCCGTCGCAGGCTATCTGCTGTAAAGCGACTGTGGAAACATAGGCGGACTTTTACTTTTCGAGCTGGCATCAAATGCAGTAAACCTTTTAAGACTACGGTTTATTTTGTATCAAAATCCTAGTTACCCTAGATTTCCTCATCACTTAATGTGCACGTGTTTTATCTGGATAAGTCTGAAAAACCTCCAACTCGTTATTCTCGATAATGAGCATTCCTAACTCTCTAACTGCTGATGTCTCGAACATCTAGGCAGAAATTTGACCATCTCATTACGTTATACAAACACAACTTTTCACCAGGTCACTCAAGTGAAATTTGATCATCATGGAGGCGACATTTGTTGCTCGAAATTTTTCAGCCAGGTGCTAGAGGAACTCCTGGGGAGGATGCAGCTTATTGCCCATGCCCGAAGAAATCTCAAACAACGTCGAGACTGGTTGCAGGCCCCTTGCGGCCTCAACCATCTCTTGTGGTGTCTCAGCCACTTCGTCAATCTCAGCGGTCCTATATGACCTCGCCACCATTGTCTCCCTATCCTCAGCGGCCTCTACTTAATACTGTTCCACAATCTTCTATGGTTCCGCCTCAGTATTCTCGTCCGACTGCTCGAAAAGAATTGAAGCGAATACTGCGAATCATCAAAAAGCTTCGACAAATGAAGCACGTCGAGTGAAAATCGCACTCAGAAAGTAGAAGTAGCTCAATGTTTCCGCTGCAGACATCGCTGTTGCTGATGCTAACAATCAACTGCCTATCTTTCTTGTTCTCAGAGGGATGACAAGAAATAAACGAAGGAAGGAGAGAGAGGAAAACATTATGAAACAACTGCTTCAAATGATACAATCATGTGTTGCTTTAGCGTGATTTCGGTATTCCCCAAACTTTCCGATCGCATTCATATGTCATATTTTTCATGAACAGTCAATAGGTCTAGAAATCCTGCCGATTTTTTATATTGCTTTTGAATTATACAATTATGAATTTCTATTTACAAAAGGGCAGTGTTCATGAGCTGCACCAAAGAAGATGGAAATAATAAGCGAAACGATTGGATACCCTTTCGTTACACAAAAAGCAAATTGCATTCATTTTTGTTCATCGTTACACCTGAGAACTCCGAAAGAAAGGTACCGGCCCACTTCGAAGATTGCAAGATTTGCGCACTGGATTGTATGCTCGTTCTTTTTTCCTTGATGCTCTTCTGCGTGATCTATTTCAACTACATCTAAGGTATGCGAAAGCAAATCTATGCGCTCAAATTATTCCACCGTTTATTTGCTTTCGTTAAACGAAAGATGTACCCAATAAATCTTACTAAAGAATCTCATGAACATACATCGCCTCAATGGTAAGTCTCATCTTTGCTACTTTCATTAACTTACCAACTTTTTGCAACGCTTTTTGTTATCATCATAGAATTCTACTTGTTAAGAAATCAATATCTTCAGTGCTTTCATGGATTTGAGCTAAAATTTGAACGTTGATCAGCATTTATGGCTTAGGCTTAAGTGCCCATAAGGAATGCTCACATTATTGCTCAAAAATTAGTGCGAATTGATCAGGATGTGCTTCACTCCAAAAATCATCATATTTATCGAACTGCTCTTTCCGCTAAACTTTTCCCTTTAAGTGGTCTTCTTTATTAGAACCCTTCATTTTCTTTAAACTACTCTACAAATCAAATCACCTTTCCCATTAAACCTCGCCTTCCCTTGAGCCACCCTCCTCACTCGACCATTCTTTCCATTACGCAGTTTCTGCTATCAAACAAGTCCTACCACTAAAGCACTTTAATTAAACTGGTCTTTGGGCCGCTTCATCGACTGAAAATATTTGGAACTTTGCAGCTGTAAATACTGCAGGAAGCGTGCTCATCGCAACTATAGTTTGCTGCATTGATTTACATTTTTTGGAAAACTCCTCTTGAAAGGTGTAAATGTAATTCTTCTTTGAAGCATGATGAAGCACGAATAAACATTTTCCATTCGCTTCTTTGCAAATGCAAATGAACAGCTTCTCTCAGAATTGGGACCAAGAGTCCTGCTGCCTGAGTACTCAGGCTGACGCAACTGAATAGAGCTGCAACGAACAGATAGCGGCTGTAGCAAAGAGAGATGTCTATATTCACAATAAATGCCTATATTGTGGTTGAGAGGAACGAGCTGCCAAGCGAGAAATAAATAAATGAATGTTCATCATGAATCTTCACGTGGTATCCTCAGTACAGCATTTGCACATCTTCAAAATGCGTTCGCTTAAAGTGATTCCCATCAGCATTGGTTAAGTGAGATATTTTTAAATAGAAACGAATTATAGCTATTGTCATATATAAATGAGTCGGAGAGAACAACAAATGCTATAAATTGGAACACTTTCGAAAGTTAAGGCTGGCTTCGTTTGTCCGCTCAAGATCTATCGATATCCCATCATTACTGCATAACATTATCTTGCACAGCATTGTGCGCTATTACGGGATGCATCATAGTGCATTGAGTAACTGAAGTATTTAGTTCAACTATAGACGTTCACCGAACGCCTCATTTAAACAGCACAGAATGGATATCTCCGCATCAATTGATGATCCCATATTTTGCGAACATCGCCATCAGATGGGAGGTGAATTTTTATTGAGAAATCTTATGCGAGGATTTTTTAGGTGCAATTTTTCATATGTGAACGTGATACTCGTTACACGAATAGTGTTCTTTTTCAAGCGATATATAAATGACTGCTAATAATTGCAAAAAACATTAGGGACTGCACGGAAAAGAAAAGGATAGATACGAAGGGTGGTGGAGGCAAGGAAAAACCCCTTAGAAATGATGTTGTAGTTGATCGAAATTTCTCGTGGTCTATCACCTAACAAAATCAGGCAAGAAAAAAAACCGCCTAAAACCAAGAAAACTTCGCTTTTTGAATATTTCTTCCCAAAGAAAATTAGACAGTCTTAAACAGCCAAACTTTGTCCATCGCTATCTTATATAATCCTCTGTCCCATTAATGGATGCCTCTTAGCGCTGAGTGTAGTTTAAACATTTAGTTCAACCACTGTCACCCTGATGCATTCGGGAACTGCCGTTATGGTGCTTTTCATTTCATTTCGGTTTCATTCGCGTTTCTGGATTGATTGTCAATTTAGTGCTGTGTTGGAATTATCGAGCAAAATTCCATGTTATCTGCGTGATTTTTAAGGCATTTGCTCGCGGAGCTGGAATTTTTAAGGAATTCGATTGAAAGTAAAGTTTCGAGTGGTTTAAAGGCAAGATTTTCAAGGAAAAAACTCTCGATTAGCTTTTCTTGGATGCATACGGGTTTTTTGTAGGACGCTCCTACCCATAACTGGCCGACATTTTTAAACTGCATTCATTTTCAATAAGTCAGTTGCGATTCAATGCCTTTGGTCAGTTACCGCAAGAAACTGATTACCGATGGCACTTAAAGAACATCCTGCATCATGGAGATAGGCTCAGTGAGACTTCATGTGCGTTGTATTTTATGATGACGCCATGGTGACCATATTTTATGGTTTAGGAGATGCTCCACCTTCCTTCTCCTTCTTCCCACTTCTTCCTTCCACTCCGGCCTCTTTCCTCACTTCTGTGATTATCAAGTCTCTGGAGGGTTCTCTTTGTGTTTTCGCCAAGCCGAAGACCCTCTCTCGCAAACAAAATCTCGCACAGCATGATGGTGGAAGGACCATAGTATCAGCGGAATGTCCAGCGTTCAACGCAGGATCTTCTGATCCTATGAAAAACATTGCCATCAAACCACCACGAGTTTTCTGAAATGTGAAGGATTAAATTATTTTGAGAAAAGCTTGAACTCGTGAACTCGAGAAAAACTTTTACAAATACATTCTCTCGTTCATAAAATTGCACGAATCCAGTCGTACGCATGGAATTGAAAACCAAATGTGATCAAGGAAACAGCTTACAAACAGATAACAATTACTTCAAATAAAATGAGGTTTTATTCAACAAATCTTCCCCAATCGCTCATATGACGATCGGTTAGATCAGTTACTGTGCAGTAGTTCTGCGAAATAAAATGGCACCCAAATAACCTTCTATTTTGTGTTGGCGTCATATATTGCACCTCATCCCATCTAATGAACAGCTATCAGCTAAACTGAAAAGTAGTTGATTAGTTCTCAAGGTGTGTTCAGTAGCTTTTTTGGATTCTACGGCATTCCAATTCGGATATTCGTTCTTCTTCTGAAGTTCCAACGTTTTAAGAGGAAAAAGTTGGAATCGTGATGCACCGATGTAGAATAAGGCAATATTCTTTTTAGCAGGAAATAAAAATGAAAAATTTCACCACATATAAGATTTATATCTAGGAGGTTTTCTTTATATGAGAAGAAACTGTTCTCGTCTATTGTATCACGATAAAAAAGAATTATGAGTCGCGTCTACTATCGGCCGAACATTTTTACCACAAATTTGATGAGATAGAACAGCTTTTTTAGTAGAACTAACATGAGCTTTTAAAGTTTTCTGGAATATAGCGCATTTGAATCCTTCATCGCTCACGGCGGTTTTATTTTGTCTAAATCCGATCGACAATTGTCAAGGTGTTTTATGCTTTACGCACCATCATCACAGGTAAATAGAGTACCAAAATTTTATTCATAGATGAGAATACCTTTCATATTTAAGAATATTTTTACGACTCCTTTCGTAGATTATCCTTTTTACTCTAAAGGCTTAGGTTTATTTCATCGGAAGGTCGAGATGCAAACGAGAATAACTGTACCCATTACTTCAGTAGATAATAATGTTATCGTACTCGATCAATTATTCAGCCACGTCAGAGCCTATGTAACATAGTCCTCAACGATGCGAACGAATTCCAAAGTGCAATGTTGCAAACTTGAGGTGCGTCGAAATCTGATTCCGCACAAAAGATTTCAGTTCGGTTTGGCATATGTGATGAACAAAGCAGCTTATTCTTCACTTCTAAACTTAAACCTATTTTTTACGACGATTTTTGATGCTAGATTGTTCGATCCTGATGTACTGTTACGAGAAATCCTGACGAGATTGCAAATTAAGTGAGGATAATTGTTCACTCACTACTCGTAAGCATCAGCCCGCTCTGACCAGATATTCAGGCTGGTTATGCCATGCACGTTTCTCGGCGTAGGACGACGAACACTGAGCAGCCTTGAATGTACATCCTGTGGAATGTTATCGCAATCGTATTTTGCAATAGCTGTGAAATAGATTAAATTCCCCTTTAAAATTCAAAGATTTGCAATTTTTAAACGCCCTGTAATATTTCACTGCCAGCGTCACTGATCGAATTAACGGATAAGAAAGCTTTCTTCCGTCACTGTAAAAAACACGAATTCAAATCTCCACTGCTCACTGTCTCACTCCTCGAAATTTCTTCCATTCCTCTAATTAATTCAAATAGAGCATTATATGTTCAGCAATATATGCATAAAATTCAGTTCCAAAGTGAACTTTATCTCATCACAATAGCTTGCTGATAATGGAAAATTAGAGTACCATTTTTTGACACTTGCATCGTACGCCTGGGACATTTGTCTGAGATAAGTGAGACGTGTTTTGCAGCAGTTTACCTCTATTATCTCGGTCTTCTTTCACCCCCTCTCATCCGGTGGCGTTCTCTTTTTGATGGCTTCGGAATCGGAACTCATCTCGTTATTGAACTTCTGAGTGGAACTTGGTTGTCGGTTAAGTCGTAATGCATTTTGGCTCATATTTTTTATCAATAGTCTATTCACCTATCTAAATGTAATGCTGAAATCACTCACTTCCGTGACTTTAGCCGCCAAATTAATAATCTCTTCGACATTTTCTTTCTGTCCAACAGTGAAGTTGTCCTTACTTGTCCTAAAAATAGGTTGAAACCATTGGCCACAGGATCGCACACCATTTCTCAGCAGTCCATTTCTCAACGCTTTCGATCGCAATAATGGTGTAAGAGATGAACGTACTGAAATACTACTGTATGGGGGAACCTACTAAAGAATCCATTCATGGCAGATATGTGTCTAAAGCCCAAATCTGGCCAACGTGCGTCTCTCGAAATCAGCAGCTTTGAAGTAACATGACGACTGTGTGGCCGAGCACGGGCATCTTTATGGATGATATTTTGAAAGCCAGGAAAAAAGGTTAAAAAACTTGAGAATTTTTCTCTGTGATAGAGCAGTTTTCTTGTTCTCTTCAAATATTGTTTTACTTTCCAAGAGAAAAGAAAATATGGAATAACAAGAAGAAACAGCACTGCCAAAGTATCCACGCAAAGGTCATTCATGCCTTATAAATTCCATAATGAACAGTTCCTCTGCAATTTCCTCAACCTTTTATAGAATTCGCTCACATATTGCAGTGGATACATGAAAAACTTCTAAAATTTAATGTTAATTGATAAAACGAAGGTAGTAAAAGGTATCTAAGTTTGTACACTTCCACTGTTAAGTTGCATATCAAAGAGATTAGAGCTTGCATATTTTAAGACTATAAAAAAGTGATTTCTTGGACATTTTCACATTTTAGTTAAGTTTAACGATGGTGAGGAGGAAGAGTTCAAGGAAAAAAAGAGCGGTTAATACTGCTGTGATTTTATAAGTGGCTTAGCATTTGGGAACAGACCGAAACACGATTAGCAATTGACTCGGTGGCAGTTGAATAAGTTTCCTCTGAATTCCTGATTTCCACAGATAACCTCAAGGTTCTCGAGGAACTTCGATCTGGAATACTCCACGAACGCTTCGAAACGGTTTTGCAAATGTAATGTTTCTTCATGGTACTTTTGATGAAGATAATAGTAAAAAGTGTCTAAAATAGAAAGATAACAAAAGAAGACAAGTGTTAAAAAATGAAATGTTAACAATGTAAGTTTTCGACATGAATGAAATAGATGTGCGGATGAAAGGTGAACACATTTTGGCATTTGTCCGTTGACGTGAACACCGAGTTATGAGTGGGCCATCGTCACAACGGGATGCGCCACCCTTTAATACAGAAAAATAAAGTAGACAATATAAGCATGTGTAACAGAGAGAAAAAAGTTGTGAAATAGCAAAAAAAGCATATGAATATAACGTTTGTTAAGACCATGTTATTAAGAGAAACCTTAAATATGAAGCCTACCTAATCAGTGTTATTCGTTTTTCTTCTTTTTTTTCTACGGCTGTGCGTTGAGAGCTTGAAATATATCCTCTTTTATTGGCATTTTTCACCTTTGTATGTTGGGAGAATTTCTTCCAAATTGTAAGTAAAGAATATTCAAATAAACGAACAGTATTAAGGACATTAAATACAAATATGTTGTGATTATTAAATAATATCATCAAGAATCGAATCGATGTTGAATAAACCTTATATATATATCCGTTTATCCCCTGAACAAAGCAAGATTAATGTGGGAACTTGTAACGTTATGCGCTAACAGTTTAGGAAGTATTGAAGTAATCAAAGTATGGTAATTATCTGAAATTATTATGAAACAGGTTAAGTATATATATATATATATATATATATATATATATACAACAGTCGAGGATGCAGAGAGTCCAAATTTACGTGGAAAAGAACATGTACATAACTGTAAAGAAACATCAAAATGAAACAAAACAAAATGAAACCTCTTGAGACCGATCGCACGGAGTAAACGTACGACAACACCAATCGTGTATTTTTGAAGATGATAACGTCTATGTAACGATTAACATCGCTGAAGTATTCTTTCTCTATGGATGAATATTCATATGCAATATGCCGTCAATCTCATGCACCAACATAGTAAAATTACACTCCACGTATATGATGTCTCGTTCAATATATAAAACTTGATCAAATCGCAAGTATGCAATACGCAGTTAATTACAACTACAACTTTAAGTATATAAACTTTTAAATATATATACGCGTATCTGTAAATACATCCACGCAAGCACATCTATACATTCAAATATATATATATATATATTGTACAACAATACAACTACCTATGTGTATATGTGCATGAACTAAAAATTAGAAAACCTGGTGCACGTAATGATTCAGGAATATGCAAATATGTAAGTAATTGGAAAAAAGATATTCCGTTCAATTAGTAGGATATGAATCAAAACTTACTGAAGTGCGTGAAACATTTTCTTCATTAAACCTTTAATACCTTACCTACTGGGATGGGAGAACTTATAGATTAATTTGGGTTTATTAACTAATGCCTTAGGTAGGTATTTTTCCACCAATACAATCTTTAGACTTTTTTCTTCATAATTTTTTGGCAGACCTTTACATTTAGTAATAGTGCAACGGAACTCCCACGTTTGAATTTCTGCCAACTTTGGAGATTTCTAGAAGCGCGTTTTTGGTCCTTCCGGATGTTCAGCTAGCTGAGATTTTTTTTAGCTGCACAATGAGCAACCACATTTTATTGTCGAGTCCCGAGTTTTCTCCAAATGCTATTTCGGTTGTAATGTTGTAGTCTTTGGAGTTTCTTATTGAATTTAATTCTTTATCATTTGGCCTATGTTTAGTTCTTCCTTGACGAATAAAAAAGAACACTAAATATGCTACCATATTTCAGGCTAAGGGCAAAAAAAAGAGAGCCACTGACGAATCGGTTTTTACCATGGAAACAGTTGAAGATGAGGATCTGCGAAGCGATAAGAAGCCAAAAACGCGGAAGAAACCACCCCCAGATTTAGCACACGAGAAATTCGCAGTTGGCACTGTCGCAAAAATTTCTGCTGTTGCTTGAACGGCAATTCCACCTACTCCTTCATTATTCATTTAACTCTTCCGTATCACTTTAGAAGATTGGTTTAAGCTCGCCTCCAACGTCAATATGGCAAAACGTTCATCATGTACCGAAAGAAACCACACTGATTTTCTTTGCAAAAGAAGACCAGCTGTGTGGAGATTTCATCTTTCCTTTCAGTTACGTAATGGAGAATTTAAAATTTGGTATGATTCCGCTGAATATAGCAGACTCAGTAATGAACGGAGAAAACGAGAGTTCTGCTTAAACTGGTCTTCATAAGGGATCAGTCCGCATAAACATTCGCACAGTAGCACTATAAATTTATCGACAGTCTTATATGGGTCGTGTCGATGAAGTTAAAGAAGCGTTTCCTTGAGACAATTCAGAAACAAATATACACCAATAAATCTGCAAAAGTATACGTGTATCACTGAGGCAAGACATTTGAAAAGCATGCTGATGAGCATGTTGCTTCCGAGATGCATCGCTACTCTTTAATATTGCAAAAATCATCATAAAGTGGAAAATGTAAGAAAATGATAAAGTTTATTAGCAGCTAGGAAATATATCGAAGTGTCATACTGTCTGTTTTTCTTCTAGAGATAGAAGAACTTCAAGCCGAATTCGCTTCGTTGAAGTCATTCACATCGTTAAACACAAAACAAACAGCTTTCGCAGCTCATAAGGACCGCAGTCGTTACAACGATATTGGTTGCCTTGACACAACACGTCCTATCATAAGTACTGCATAACAAATTATGCAAAGATTGTAAACATTGAAAAATAACCCCCCCCCCCCCCCTTCAGAAAGGTTATAACTCTAAAGGTTCAGTGGAAATGCACCTGTACGAGGATTGTCGCTGAGAAAAGCCTCTAGTTATACTAGTTTTTTGTTTAATGCTGGATGGCGGACATGGAATTTATTCATGAACTTCACTACCAGAATTACGCTCAAGTTAATGAATGAACTTTCTTGAGTTGTCAAATCAGCCGGATTCATTTTGGAGGATTGGCACACTTTGTCGAATTAATGCAAGAAATCTGCTGAATCTTACAACCCCGCATAACCAACTTTCGGTGGTTTCTGGTGAGGTTTCACCGTCGCCTCGGACCTCAGTGATCCGCTAAATCCTGGAATGAGGTTCCGTCTAAGATGGTGGTTGTCACTGTATTCGACTGGTCCTCTGAAAAAGCTGAGAAATTTTTTGCTATGATTAATCTTCATGTAGAAAGTATAGGAAAGTAACAATTCTCACGACCCAAATCATATCAGCGCACATTAAATTCACTAAAAGTAGAAGTGAAGTCGCGAATGACTGATTGACCACATACTGCTGACAATTACTTAATCGTGATATGATTTTTGATGCAAAAGTTGTGCCTTAAGTCGGAATCAATATGGCGATTTCAGAACAAGTTATGACATGAAGTACAGCTTGGTTATGAGCTATAAATTTCATCTTCAAGTACCTCGACCAGTTTTTCATTTCCATAAGGTAATTTCACAACTTAATTATTCAGCAGAACATCGAAAAATATAACGCTATGAACTTAGACATGCTCAAGCACTGATATGAATATGTGCTTATTTCGTTTCTTTTCAGCTACGGTGTACCGCCAGAGACAGATTACATTCACGCAAATTACGTGAGAACAGCAATGTGCAACCTAGCGAATTGTACACAGGCGAGTGGATTTGTAACACCTTGCTAATCGACAGATATGCACACAAACAATACTGCACCACGTCCGTTATCTAGTCTGCTCCCGATCTGCTTTCCTTTTTCTGTTGCGGATGATGCTTCGTTCAGTGGTTGTTTTAAGTGTTTTAAAATTTTAAAAAAAGGTTTTTTAACTCCCTTGATTGTACTTGCTTCACGCAGCACCCGACTAGCCTCAAGAGAAACCAACCGAAAGCGTTACATATGTTCTGAGTAACCAGGTGTTGCATATTCTGAGTCGCGTGCTCAGAACGTTGAATAGCGAGTTCAGTTCTCACTGACACTTGAGTGGTCGAGTACCACATAAGTGAGCTGCGAGATCACTGCGACCTTGTACGCGCTGATATCATTGCCGTTGTGCCGTCAGAGTCAGTTGTGAACTCACTTCGAGTTACATACTCGCCGTACTTTTTGTTGAAGTTGTTACTTCGCGCAACATTCGTTCTAAATGTTTTGAAGTAAAAGAAAGAGAGACGAGATCAGGAGCAGACTAGATAACGGACACCAGCCCCAAGTGAGCTTCGTCGCTGTCTGCCGTACCTCCAGCTCCCACCCTCAACGATGACGCCCAAACAACAGTTTGCAAGCCGCTCCCAATCTGACGTGCTCGCAGCACACCTTTGCAAACAACTGCAACTGAGGTACAACAGTAGTGACAAACTCGCAAACACTAGCGCTCTTCTTTCATACACCACGATTCTCCCTCGAGGCATTTAAAGGAAGCTTGTTCCACCCTGAAATCATTCAAGCATTGGTTCGTCGCGAGGTCTCCCTTCCTCTTAATTTTTGATCTACATTTGTTGACCTCCCTTATTTGGCTCTTACATCATTTTTCTGCGATGCAAAACTCATCCATGTGAATCGGTCTCGCGAAGGCAGGTAACTATTCCCAATGAGTGGCGGTGAGGCCACTTAGTGGTAGAATTTGGTCTCTGGTGTCCTACTGCAAAAATTTTTAATTCGCTGGGATGTTGCGAACTGAATTTATTACCATGGGACCAGTATTAACTGTATAAAGTTGTGTGAACTAGGAAAGCACTCCCAATCATCGATTCAAGGGATTGTCTGTCCATCGATTTAATTCTCGTGGACGAATTAAAGGGAAAATGGAGAAGCGTGCTCCACTCTTCTGGGAATATGTTAAAGCTTTCAAGTTTCACTGCAGTTTTCTCAACTTAGCTTAGTGTTCTTTTTTTAATATAAGAACGTTATATTTGCCGGTCTCTCTTTATCAGGTGGCATGTTTTGCTTAAGGCGCGAATTTTAGCGAATGGTCTGGCAAGAGAAACCGAGAACTGTCGTTATGCTGTGCAAGTTGTCTGAGGCCTGAAAGCCAAAGTGTGCGCAATACTTTCCAACAAACACTTCCCAAGCGCAACAATACGGAACGGTGATTGTGCAAAACGTAAAAAGAGTTTCGTCAGCTAACGAGACGGTATCACCCATCAGTGACGATCGTGTCTTTGAATCCAACTAAATCAACCCATAACATCTTCGTCCTCTTAGAAGTCTCTCAAAAACCGCAATCTTTATACCTAGATTTGCTTGTAATTTAAGATGTTAATCATTCATACCTCAGTATTCGTGCATTGAGATTCAGCCAAAATATCAGCCAAATGATGCACCTCGAAGATGAGTGAAATTACCGGATGAGGAAATCTAATCCACTATCGCTGAGAACAACTGCATGGCGGCGATCCAATAATTCACTCATCACTTCCGCACTATCGTTCACGTAAATTCTTCCTGGAATATCATATTTCGCTATGACTTGCAAATTACAAAAATTTCAGCGCGAAAATTGGTCTCTTTTTGCCCCTTCATTATAGGCGTTTCCTCGTCGATGTGTCTCTCAATTGTGTTCTTTTTTAGGTGTTCGAAGCAGCTCAACTCAACAAAGGGTACCCCTGCAATTACAGTAACACTATTCAAATTGCCTGACTGACCAGGTACGCACTGTTGCTTGGCATGCCATTTCACCGAGAGATTCGGTTCTAACGGAGAGTTGCAGGACTAGTAAGATGGTCTTTTCATGCCAGTAATTCGCATATTACAGAATCCACAATAACGGGGGATTTAAATGCAAGGATATGCGAAAGACAGAATGCATGGATTTTCAGTCAATCGCCGTTGTGATTTCCTTCTCGCTTCATCTAAGATTTGCCACGTTCCATCGCGCGCTAACTTATGTGACTACACGCTTTAAGAATCGAGCGAAAGTGTTGCTAAATGAAAACAGTGCGCCATATTGTATGCGAAATTCGACGCTATCATAATTCTAATCGGATTTTGCTCGTAATTAACGTTAGCTTTCATGACTTCATTCTTCAGCAAGCAAGAGTTTTGATGACTGAACGTCCTCTATGTTATATGGAACAATCTCGGCCCGCGCATAATCCCTTACCTGATGTAGCAGAAAACAAATCCATGATGTCTTATAGATTTTGGTGTCCCATCATCTGGAACGGGTATGTTACGGATTTTGCGTCAAATTCGAGACCATCCGCATACGACGGCAATCATTCACTGCTCGGCTGGTGTTGGAAGGACAGGGACAATGGTCGTTTGCGAAATCTGCCTAAAAATTCTCCCCGAAGGGAAAGAATTAAATGTAAGTACACTTTTTTCTTCAAACTGTTCACTGTTTCAGTCGATCTACACGGAAATGGATGTGGTGTTTATCGGTCTGTGCATCACTGAAACCGATCGACGAAGGCCAGTCCCAACAGCTCTAATTTCCTCTCTGTTAGCTGAAGCTTGTCAAGATTCCAGGCAAACAAAAGATCTTACTCTTCAAAACGTTAGCTGAGTCTCTTATGAGCGAAATTTCGCCACTTCAATCGCTGCCCAAGGATGCTAATTGGGTGAATTTCAGGTAACCGACACCGTAAATGAAATGCGCTCCCAACGTAGTGGTGCGATTCAAACTGAAGCACAATACATTTATTTGCATAGGACGTCGCTGCTCGAATATATAAACGCGAAAAAGATTGCGAAAGAAACTAATGCGGAATTTTTTACCGCCTACAGAATCTATCAGAAGAAAGCGGAAAAATTAGCCGCTTGAAGAGCATTAATTACAGCATTCTATTTGATATCGCAATGAAATGCTTTCTGTAAAGATATTTCGATTGATAGTAAATCATATAATAAACGAGTTTCTTCTGAATATTTACGACACCATATGAAGTAATATTTTTGATGTCGCATTTCGATTATTTGATTCCGATTCGGTTGATAAGTTCCTAGGTTTCCAGAAAAACCTAAAATATTGGATTGAATCTTGTTTCAACGTTAAAACGGCATACTTATGAACTCGTCATTAGAAAGTTCTTGTCTCGTAAACAAAGGAGAGCTGCTCTTCCATTCTTAACAGTGTTTTATGGAGAAGACGCTATTACTGAGAACGCTGCATTTGGGCTCAAGTAATGCCTTTCGAAAAGTGCAGGGAATGATTTTAGTAGGGCTCGGATTGAGTGGCCGGCTGAAAGGTCTCGTAGGCTTTTGGTAATCTAGCTTTCGAAATCAACAAATTTCACGAATTGTCAGTAAAATGAGCAACAGTGTGTCGACGTTCTAATTTATCTAACCTCTCGTTTTCGAATAATGCAGTCGATCTGGAGTGCCGCTTTCCTGCTTGCGAACTGCATAAAAACGTAAACGTAGGAGTGGTAAGCTGCTTTAAAGTTAGTCATAATGGCCAGTCTATGGCTTGCATTATCATTATTATATTCGGTGACTTATTTGTGTCGTTTCTGAAGTCATTGTAATCGAACAGTTGGATGGAGAGAGATGGATCTGAAGCTTTCAGTTTAGGGCGAGGAAAGCAAGCGGAAAATTTATATGCCGTGAGAATTGAAGTGAGCTATGTGAGCCAATAAGTTAACTTCTAACCACTGCCTTTCGTCCATGAGAGTGCTTCTAGAATATTTTAATGTAGAGTCAAACGCCACCTCCCTCTCCTCCCATTCTCCCCCCACCCCCACCCCCCTCCTCCCAAGAAAAATCTCGCGTTTTAAGGGCGCAAACATAGTTGCCAATTCTTCCTTTTTTTGTCAGGAAGAACGGAGGACTGATTAGCACAACGTGAATTGCCAAATCACCGCAGCCAAATAGGTCACTCATAGGAAAGCTCTGATTTATACAATGTTTTTTCTCCCATAGTTTCTCCTTTACATAGGAGAGGAAAAAATAGATAAATTCGGAAAAGAAGCGAACTGTACAGCTCTAAGTAATATTTACTGTTTTCAACGAAAGTTGAAGTTTTATAATAGCACAGTTGACTTATATGATAATTACCGTTCGCTCATCTCTAAAAACGTTATCTGCAAATATGAGGTGATATTTTTCGCTCTGAGGCACTCTTCAATTCCGCTCCTGGTTTTTCACATGTTGAACTCGATTATTTTGGGCACTTTGCAGTGATGCGCAAAAGCTGTTGCAATCTCGGGTACTGCATATCGATCTCTCGAACTATGTATATCTCCAGCTGCCTCCTACCAGCTGTCTAGAAAACAAGGATGGGAAATTTTGGTGAGTGTGGTCGTTGGACCAAAATAGGATCCCATATTTAATTTACCTAAGCAATAAGCATCAATTCAAAGGCAAGAGCTATTTTGCACGTTCGGAATGCCGATATAAGAAATGGGTGAGTTCATATATATATATATATATATATATATATATATATATATATAAGATATCGGTCGATAAGCTGCATAAATTTAAGTTCTGCATCAACATTAAAAAATCTTCATGAGCTGACAGTTGTCACAATTCACTTCAACAGCAGAACTCCTTTATGGCTGATAATATAATTGATTTACATTTGTGCAATATATTACCTTCAAGCAGTCACATAATAGTTTACAAATCAGAAATGAGTGGAATCAGGTAATTCTTCTTTGTTCACTCGCAGTTCTCATCGATTACGCTTAACAACATCTTATATCTCAGTTACAGGTAACCTATCATTACTTTTACATAAAAGGGTATCTTAAAGTAGAATCTGTTGATGAGATTTTCTTGCTGATCATTTCTTTTTTATTATTTCCTTTCACCTGATTTAATGCAAATCAAATTGGGGTGATAAATTCAGCGGAAGTGTGCAAAGAAAAAATGTGGAATTGGTGCAGTCTAGTCGAACGAGTTTTGTGCAGTCTTTTTTCTCTACACTCTCAAATTCCTTAGGATCGGTCGCCGACCTTCAATAGTCTTCTCAACCAGGGTGCAAGAAAAAAAAACACGAACAGCTGAAACCCATTTCTGACATCTTGCGTGACGAGTGACATTGAACTTCAAATTTCCCACTGATCAACAGCTTCATGTGCGCTTTTTTCCAACCATGGCACTGATCAAATGTACCTACACAGTTCAAGTGCGACAAAGAAGACGCACCTAGTCGATAATCAGTGAGTATTGATACCAAATTATAGTAGAAAAAGGGGAATAAAGCGATGGGAAATACCAATTTCTTAGCGTCATTAATGAGGAAGCCAGTTTTTCGAGAAATATGAGGATACTAGTATTTTCCTCAATAGCTTATTGTGATGAAAATCATATTTCACTGAATTCCAGAAAATCCGACTCTCCAGAAAGCAATCTATGTGTGGAATAAATGCAGTGAATTGCTTACTTTCCGGTGGTGCAACTTCTGCTGCATTACGACGTTTTTTTCAAGGTATATGATTAGTCCTAAGGAGGACATTTCTTATTGACGAGAAACTTGAGAGAAAAACGAGCTCACCGATTTTTTTTTTCGCTTTCAGTTGCCACGACGAAAACGGTGATGCAATATTGAAAGAGAACCAGGTTCCGCTTTCGAGGGTGTGAATTGGAATCGACTCTTTTTGCGTCACCTTATTTTGAGAATCTGGCAGCATCGTATTTCATGAAGCAGAAATATTATGGTTCCAGTCAGTTCTTAAGCGCCGTACGCCTTCGTTGTCAAAGAATTATATGTCATTTGAGATTTAAAACGAAAAAATTTCAAGAGGACAAAGCCGAGGATATGATAGAGCATCATTCAAATTCCAGTGGTGGAAAATTAATTCTGCTCTTCGAATACAACACAGTCATCTGATACTATTTTTGTTTAAATGCATTCGAGAAAGAAAGCGTTTTATGTAAACGAATATAACGATGAAGTAAAGACGTCCGCTAAAGTGCTCAAAGACACACCCGCCTGAAAATGCGTTTTTAGAATAGATAACGGCTGAAAATGCAGTGAGTTCAGTGAAATCTCTAAGTGATCAACGCAATTCCACTAAATATGATGTTCTCTTAAAGGAACGTTTCAGATTGATGCAACACGATATCGCAGGCTATTCAGAACCTTGCGCTTTGTGCGCCTTCTCTTGGTGAGCTGGAATTTATCACACGGTGTTATGCAACGAGGTCAAGTGAAATATTTTAAAAGTAGGTGGAGAGAAATTAGGAAAGCTCATAAGTCACCGAAAATGAAGCCATTTTGATTTGTATCGAAAAGATATCAATCAAAGATTTCCTTTCTGATGCCCTCTCTGATTGATAACAACGACTTTACTAAACGTAATGACTTATCGAGTGCCTAGTGTTTTAGATACTCAATCCTGCCAACGCCATTCAAAGAAGCACTTCTCAAGGAATAAAATAATCAGTTATTCCCTACTTGAAAAGGGTGCGGAAATGCTATGGTATGGCTAATAACGGTTACTGTACTAGTTCTGCAAATTTAAAGCATTTGTAAATCTCTATATCGGAGTAAAATTATAATTTTCAAAAGTTGCGTTGGATGGGCAGCAGTAATCTTCGTTTGCACATATCAACGTCATCGGTGCCCTATGAAGGTGTGATACAAACAGCATATCAAGGAATTGCATAAATCACTAGTAGCCTGCTTGGAACCACGAATTTTTGGGGACATCGGTGCAACTCACCCGCACCGGTTTCCGCATATTTCCTTCGTCGGTCTTTTCCGATAGCGATTTTTTGTGTCACTTTCGCTCATTCTATGACAAATTATTTCTAGTCAACTTTATCATTTTATTCACCAGCGGATTCTTCAGAAATTGCTCTCTCTGTCTTTCGAATTCTCATCACGTTTCACTTGCCGCATAAAGAAGTGGTTTTCCTCGTCTATCCACTCGCTTTTACGATTTCTTCTTCGATCGCTGATGTTCCGAGTCAGTTCCGAAGCAGATTTTTTAACGCCGTCGTGACATTCATGAAAGCATGAATACATTTCTTTGAATCTTAAGAGCGTTTTAATGCCGTAAACAGCTAAACTCAAAAGCGTGTTTTATTTGGAAAACTATAAAAGAGACGCCCAAAATTTCATCAACGTTCAAAAAATCGCATCCATCTTTCCGGTCAAAGTTTGAGTTCTTTCTATCTGCGTCACTTTCTATCGCTTAATGAGATTACTTCTCTGTATCCTTTAGAGATTTCAAATTACTATTGGCGAGGAATTTCAGCTTAATTATGCGATTTTTTTGCAAAAAGAACTGGTATCTAATTCGTATTGCAAAAAGGATGGTGGTTACTTATATCTGCAAAATGACTTACCCTTTTTTCCAGTGAGCGCTTAAGTATTGTCGCAATTTCAGTTATTGATAAACTTTGTTCTATGCTTTCAATTTATGTATATAACACTGTAGAAATATAGGACACTCCTCATAGCTGAAGTCTACTTCACCCAACTTATGTGATACCATAAAAAATCCGGCAGTATTAAATATGACGGAAACAAATAATGATAGATTTCTGATAAAATCAACTGGTTCATTTGAACTATTCAAGACGCAACAGCCAGGTTTATGCTGCTATTTAGCTACATCTTTTGTTGTATCAATTTCATGCTTTCAACTGAGAGAAGCTTCCTATTGTCAGGCTGCTCTTTAAAAGTGAATATTGCAGCCAGTAAACGACATGAATATTCAACAACGTTTATTCGTTCTCACGTTGACCCTCGGAGCAATATTCGCACAAAATCCGCAGAATCGACGCTTTCTACAGAACTGTGACAATGCACCAACGGCAGAAGCAAGAGAAGCCTGCCTCGGGGCAAGTATTTTACTTTCAGTTCCTTCCTTGCGTATCTTCATTTATTTCGTCTTAAAAGACTTCGCTTATTCGGCGTTTTTAGGCAGTAATTTATTCTACCCGATTTGTTACATAAAATGAAAGGCTGTGATGTCGTTAATGTCATACTTTCTAACCCTTCTGTATGCAGTCTGTGCATTTCCAATTTCAACCCACAAAAAATTGGTACAATTCATTATGAAAATCTTTCCCTCAGATGATGAGGATCCTCAGCTTTCCGCCTAACCGAACTGAAAATAGCAAAATAGTCGCGATATGTTAAAAAGCAAATCCTTGACCTTTCCACAATTCTATACACTCATGTCCTTTCAATGTGCACATCGGGTCAATCGGCACCTTTCGATGCCATTCAACCGTATAATTTTAATGGACGAAGAACGTGGACAGGCTACTCCTCAGTTTGAATATTGATGATATGGTCGAGTCATGTGAATTTAACTCCATAATTTTTTACCAAAAATGAATGAAATGACAGATGACAGATAAAATTTACAGATTCAAAGAAGAGCACGTGCGCAAAGCTCAGAAAATATAACACGGCGCGTTGAGGTGCCAGACTTCCTGCAACCAGGTCCTGTAGTGCCCGGTTCTCGAGGTCAAATCGCAAGTCATCCATACGACTGCATGACTATGACTTGCCTTTGTCCATATTTTCGGGTTAGCTCTGTCCAATTCAGTTTTGATTCTCTATTATTGGGCAATATTAATTTCTTTTCAGTTAAAAGATGAAGTGCTATTTTAGTCCAATCATTTTCTTAATTAAATCTAATATAAGCGGTTAAATCTGACAGACAGATGTCAGACAAAAAAGAACTTGCAAAGGCTATTTATAGATTTTATAGACTCCGACCAATTTTAGTCTGAAACGATTTTATTTCGTCGGAAAATTCGTTAGAAGAGAATAGTTTTGCAAGAATTGTCTCTACCCGGAAAACGTATTGTGCTTCTTTGAATCAGAAGGCGTTGTCGTTCGCATTAAGACAGGTGATAGAAAGTGAATGTTGCACGCGTCAAACTTGTTTAATAATTGCTAAGTCGACGACTACAGCAAAAATGATAGAATTTTATGTCGTTTCAAATTATACAGTGATCACGTTCACAGAATGTTTCTATTTTGTAACCAACTACCGGCAATTTCGGAATTAAATTTCACTGAAAATATATCCACGTGGTAGGTGAAGTTAAATTTTTTGCTTATCCCTAGAATGGCCAAGCGTAAATATGGAAATAAATATAATCCTCGGTCAAACCGCTGGAATCGCTTCACTGCCAGAAATCACAGATACTGCGAGAACTCCGATCATATTTCTGAAGTGTTTTTTGCGCTGAAAATGCAATCTACGAATTAAATGATCGACCGGGCCATTTGCTCTTGCTAACTATATATAGAAAATTTGTCAAAAAGCTGTGTTCAAAGACTGGTAGCTTGAGCTGTTAATATAACATATCTGTTGTTGCTTAAGCTCTTAACGGAAATAGCCAATGATTTGTCTTCATCGAGTTAGCATCGTTTTTTGAATTTTTTGAGAATCTTCGCTAAAGTTACATTGCAGTGAAAAATATTTGCATATAGGTACGACTTTTAAACATCCGTGAAGTCCATAAATCACCGTCCTAACTGGTGACTACATTCTAGCTAAAAAAGTAATCCATTTTATCGAATTTTGTTGCCAATTTCCATCTTCTTGATGAGTGATTATGAATGCGCCTTGAAATTTATATATGAGGAAATTGAATTAGCATACGTGAGTTCGTAGAAATACTCTTGCCTATGAGAAAATGCGTCATAATGCGTACTGTCGCCATTCTCAGGCAGTTTGAAGTTGATTCGCTTGATTGCTGATAAATGAAAAGCACATATATGCTTGACACATTTTCCTATGAACGCTGTCAAGAAATTTTATTTAGGGGCACATTGAAGGCGATCATTGTGTGCTGGAAAACAATCAAATATTGATGATGGCGTTCCGTAAAGAGTATCGAACGCTTAGCGAAGAAGAGCGAAACAGGTATCATAATGCGATGAGAGGACTCAAATTAAGTGGAGAATTTGATCGTCTATGCAACGAACACCTCTCGGTCTGTTGCAGATCTTTATTATATATCTCATCAGATTTGCATATTTTGTTCTTATTTATACGTCCTCTTTATTATTCATTCTCTTGCACTTATTTCGCTCATTTATCGAGCAAGAGATAGCCGTTAATAACGTTCTTTATATTCATGGATCAGTCCTGTATTAAATTGTCCTTTATTTTACCTGTGTCGGGGAAAATAACCTCGGGAAATTTAGTGTACGATAATTTATTTCTTAGGAATTTCGTTCACCTTTCATGAACTTCTTTCGAATCACTTCACTTTTACGCCTTGTGTTTCCTGCGTAGGTGTGTGCCCATCCTGAAGTTGCAATTAAATCTGCGGTTATGAAACCTGAACAGTATAACTTTAACGCCTTGTGAGTGCGTTACATAATTTATTGATTAGGACCGCTTTCTACGCTTAATTTCGTTGTGGTGGATCATTTTCTGACTAAGTTGTTGACACACGAATAGTTTGGATGGAAACAGCTGGCAACAAAATTTTTCGTCTCGATGAGCTGCAATGCAGAGGCGTGCTCGTCTCTCAATGTTGCCTATAGACTTCCTTCTTGTTTCATTTCTTTGGTGGAATTTCAACTATCTTTCATGTTCGGAACGCATAAGTTGTTTTCAGTTTGTTTATAAGAGTCTCAAAAGAGTCACCTTTATTTCACGTTCAAAATATTACATTTGATAGACCACTGACTTCTCCAAGCCGTAATCGATTGAAATTATTCTACTGCACATGATGAAATTAAAACACTTTTCAAAGGAATAACTTATATGAAGCAGTGCATCATAACATTTAACAAATCTACGCGGCTCCATCCATTTTGCATAGCCGACCTAAGTTTTACATTGTTCGATTTACAGCAGACCTCATCGCGGTTACTATTTCCTCATGTGTAAGAAGACTGAGCATTAGCTTCAGTGTATGTAACCTCAGTATTGATGCGTAAATATGGGACAACTCTAACAGGGGACAATACGAGAACAACCCCAAATTTCTCAACCCCCTTGCATAGAGCACGAAATTTGCTGTAGTTGCTTGCTAGCTGACTGCAGCAATTTTGCATTATATTCTAGGTAGTGCATTAAGTGCGCTTCATTTTCGGTGATATAAAAAAGCTTTATGCTTTTGACAAGAGATTCTAAGCAGCTAATGCCTTACATTGCCTTGCCTTCATTCTTACAGTCATATAAGTTTTGTTCGATAGATACTCTGAAGTGAAAAACTGAACAGATCTTTGGAATTGTTGAAGGCATTACTCGATCTGCAAGATTATCTATCGAATTCCTTTCATGATAGAGAGACGTTTTAAAATGGAATAACAACTCGACATAATCGTCGATCCTTCAAAAATTGAGTTGTTTGTGTATATTGTGGATCGCCTCCTTGCTTCCTCCCCGATATTTTCAGCCAAATTTCCTGAATTATTCATTCCTATTACCAGTCTAGCCAAGTGCCAAATATGAGCAGCAATGTGTAATAGCATTACTTGATAAAGACTCTTACTTAGTTATATGTTTACAAACTCCTTCAATTTTAAATAACATAAATGAAGGATATCCGAAGTAGCGCATTAGCACAGCTGCATTAACACCGAAAAATGCTCCAGTCTCGTACTGCTTGTACTGCTAGTGAGCGATGCAAGCGACTGATAGATCTAAATGGTATGATAACGAAGAAATTTAAGCGGTCTAAGCGAAGAAATTTGCAAGGTGTCATCAGATTATGGGGTGATAAAACGATATTTAGATAAATATAAACTTTATTTCACTTACGTGCAGGAAAAAAGAATATTTCCTAATTTAAAAGATGTTTGCAGCGATAAAATATATAAATAATTCTCATATATATCATTAAAATCAAGAGTGAACAACGAATTTTGTTGGGAATTTTTCAGGTGGGCAGTGGCAGTGGTGCGCATTCGGGTCCAGGATTCTTGCCGTGGCATAGAGAATTCCTTAAAAGGTAAGTGTAGCAATTTGATTCAGATCGTTTTATGACGTTTTCGGATGGAAGACCGCGCTAACCTCACTCAGTAACATCAAAATTGGGGGAATGGCAAGAACGGAAAGATTGAATACATTTGTTTCACCAACGGTACATCCGCTAAAATATTTCATTCCGCTCATAAATCGTCTAATATGCGTTGTCGACCATCTTCCACTCTTTCGCAGTCGCATGTTGGTACTTCTCTCATGAACTCACTCGACCATCACCTAACAGTGAGCAGAAATGAACATGTGGGAAAACAACGATATTTAGCGTAACTGTCTAATTCCACAGTTAGCGCCAATGAGGGCGCTATCGAAAATTGCTCCATTGCAATAATTAGTTCTTCTTTGTATAGAGAAATTTTTGCCTATTTTTTCCGCAAATTTAAGGAGAAATTTCGGAATAATTGTGGATTTTTCGAATTTCTGATTAGAAATTCACGTTGCTTCATTTATTCTATTATTGATTTCACTGAGCTCACAAAAACCCTTGCCTCTTTCAATTTCCGTAAACTTTTTTTCATCCCCACGCACATCAGTATAAAAATCTTTCCTGCGCTTCCTTAGCTTTCGAATACCTTCACATATTTTGGCTCATGAAATCAGATATCCAGTTCCAATTGTTCACGAAAGTATGAAATGAGATTGCCGAATTTTCCATCTTTTTCTTCCATCGATCATTCTCCGATGCTCTTTAAACAACTGTGTTCAAGTAAGCCTTTCTATTCCCGCTGCACACAATAGAATTAATGCTGCAAACGTAGATCCCGCTTATATAGTAACCGTACTCAAAGATAGTATATAAACTAAACTGCGATATTCTCAGCTCATTTGTGATTTGCAGTACTCATTACCATTTTAATTTGTAATTCGATCTGAATGCCTCGTCAATTCATATCAGTCAAAAACCCTTTAGTCAAAAATCAATTAATGTTGTTGATGAGAAATTCAATAATTTTATGACGGAAGCACTCAGCACAAACTTCATATCTTCAGTCGTGTGCCAAAAATCTCTTGAAGTTACAGTTTCTCAATTCATCAACTTAACGGATATTTATTTCAGAGTGGAGATTGGTCTTCGACTGATCGATCCAACAGTTTCGATCCCTTATTGGGACAATGTGATGGATAACTATCTACCGAATCCTCGAGATTCCATTCTTTTCAGTCCAATTTTCGAAGGCGAGGTCGATAATTTCGGTTATGTTGTAACCGGACCATATGCTTACTGGCGTACAACTGATGGAGGTGGTGCCATTTTGAGGTAAATTTGTCCTATTCACTTGGCCAACTGATTATAAGCCAAATAAAATTGTATTACTTAGATTCTAGTTCATTTCGAAACTGGTTGTAAAAGCAAGGAATGACGGAAAAAGCACGATTCATCGACCCTCCATGATGCTTCATAATAAGAAAATGTTAGCGTGTGCTCAACTGACCTACTGTTCCCGTTCTCTTCATATCTATATGCACAAACCTTGCACCCAGATGGTTGTTTGGAGAGCATCCAGTCATGAGTAATCTTCAAAGCCTCTGGTGAGTAATGCTTGAGACTATTCCCTCAATAACAAATAGACTTAGTTTTTGTTGAGTTTACTTTTTAGTTGCCGTTACGAGCGAGGATTTCCGGGCCTAATCTGTTGATTTGTGTTTCTTACAAGTAGAAGCTAGATGCTCCTGTGCCACGATAGAACTGGCGTAAAATTGCTACTCTTGCTTCTGTGCTACGATTCAACTCAAATAAATTAAAAAATGTATTTTGCGGAAATGACGTGATTCCGGAAGTAAATTTGAACACATATAGATTAGCATTGTCGGAAATACTTATATTGTTATTTTAAACTATTCATGTTTAGGACGTTGGGTAACGAAGGAAGTTTATGGACGGAGTATACCCTCAGCGATATAATGATGCAAACAACCATTGAAAATATGCTCCATTATACTGCACCTCTTCAAGGTATGCTGAAATATGAGAACTGAGGCCAATTTCCGCCGAATTTTTCCGTCCACAAAAACAAGGAGGCAACTCTAATGTTTTTTGCTTGTAACGGTGAAGAAACATTTGCGAACTGATTTCAGTGAAGTGCGCCGAAAATTTTTTTGATTTAAGTATGCTATTATTTGGAAAAAAAAATAAAGTAATTCACTAATGAGTGTTTAGGCAAAAAGAGGACTACTTTTCATTTACCCGAAAATATTTCTCTCGTTTCGCTGAACTTCACTTTCGCTTGAAAACTTTTATTTATTATATCTATGTGTAAACATTCTTATGAGTACTTCTCTCCTTATTCATTTTTACTTGACGTTTAAAGAGAGTTTTACTATGCAAAAGAAGTAGATATTTCTGGTGGGAAAGTGGGTATTTCTGGAGTCAGTGATAGATCGTTGTGTTCCGTACCAGTTAAATAACTCCTTCCCTTGAAGGAAATCTGACAGATTCACAAACATCTGAAATCCAGGCGCTCATAAAGCGCTCAAAGTTTTAGGCTGTCCTTTGCCAATGAATTTAAATGCACTGGAATTTGTCCATTCATACATCCACCTTTGGATTGGT
The DNA here is from genome assembly GCA_037576465.1 of Parascaris univalens. Lineage (NCBI taxonomy): Eukaryota > Metazoa > Nematoda > Chromadorea > Rhabditida > Ascarididae > Parascaris > Parascaris univalens. The sequence continues at coordinate 31,518,459 of CM075173.1, forward strand.
GGTCATATGCGCGATCCACCAACATCGGCTAATGATCCTATCTTCTATCCATATCACGCGTTCGTTGATTTCGTCTGGGAGCTTTGGAGACAAACACATCAAACACCACAGGCTCGAGAAGTGGTACCCTTTTGTTATTTTCGATAAACAGTATATAGTGATGTCGTCTTCACACTCATGACTACAGCTTATTGTCGGGCGTGTTGGCAAATTCGATGCTGTGACTCAGCTTTCGATTCATTTCAAATGCAAATTACCTAAGTTATGATGCATATTCGCAAATGTGGTCGCTTTTAGTGTACAACAAATTTCGGCACTTATGAATCTATCGAATATTGTATGATCTTTACATCTCTCTCAAAAATGTTGTTCAAAGCTATATGAGGGCAAACCATTCTACTAAAATTAATGTGAGACGCTTCGACTGTGCATGAAATCTTATCTCTCGACCTATTGTGCTTGAACGCCTCTTATTATAGGGCAAATCGGGCTTAACATAGATTCTGGGTGATGCATTTTACGCATCTCAAAACACTTTATTTTTCATATTTCTTCGATTTGTGGTGAGTCTTTAAGTTTCGTTTCTTATAAAAATAGGATAGGCAATTATATAATGCCATTCCTCGAACAATCGAATGCTTCTAAATGAATATTTGAAAATCATAGACATAAATATTCTTGTGAATTCAGGAATATCCACCGGATATAGCAATTTGCGGCGATCCCCAACACTTCGGCAATTCGTTTATGCGACCGTATTTTAATCTCATTAATCGCGATGGTAAGCTTAGCAAACAGAAAAACGTCGATGAAAATAAACATTTCTCCTCACTTTTACTTTCATTTAGGGAAAATTAGTTCATAACTGTAGTTGAGCATTTCAAATGAGGCCGGCCAGTAGCTGAGAGGTATTTAAGGTGATTGGAATCGAGTTACACTCATCATAAAAACATCGAACAGGTCTAGTGAGAGCAGATTTCACAAAATTTGCTTGTTTTTTTCCAACTTCTATTGGTATTTCAAGCAATCGGAGACGTTGAGTTATGTAATTAATTCTTCTCTTATTGGCAATTCTCAAAGTGAATGAGCTGATTATTTGAGAGCTCGGATATTCTGAAGTCATTTCAAAAACTCGCGTTCACATATTTTATTCATTTTTACGCAAAAAGTGGATATTTCTTGATTTCAACCAGCTTCCAATGTTCACCACTGAATGCTGATACTCTTCATCACACTCCCTTTCCCCTATTTTCTCCCTCTCTCTTCCTCTCCCTCTGCGCTTACCCTTCACTTACAAAAATGCCCATTCTCTCTTAATTTGTTCTCCGATAACTATATTTCATCGATTTACGTGTTCGTTTTATTTCCAACCAGCATTTAGGAGTCCACATAGGCTCACTTACCTTAGAAACGAAATTTGCAATTTACAGAAGAATTTTTTCGTTCTTATCGTCCAACAGTCAAAAGGCATGCACGTTTGTTCAGACATCGACCGATGATCGGTGCTTCCAGTCATCGATTATCGCCAAATAAAATATACTCTTACAGAAAAGGAGATTCATGCCGGGTGTGATGCAGTCGCCCATGCAAATGGAGTAGGTTGCGGCTACAAACGAATGAACTAAAGTTTGAGGGGAACGAGCCCAGGCTACGGTAGTTTACCTATGTTGCTCATGACTACTGTTTAAATCATTTCTTAAACATCCACTCCATTCGACGAAAAAAAAACGCTATCCAGCAGCTGAATGTAATTTCCTTTAGGTTTCCACTTATATAAATATAAGTTGGTGGATTTTCTCATTTTCCTACTCGCAGTCGCTTATACAAATCTCATTTCAGGTCTTTCAAATATGTATACTGATCACATGTACCGTTATGCACCTCGGCCAGGGTGTACGGCTCAGATGCCTACATGCGATAGCCAATATTTATTTTGCGATGTGCGTGGTGTTCCGCACTGCGTTTCCAAAATAAAGCCGTACGGTGTTTGTGTAGGATTCGAGGGATTCGATGCATGTTTCAATGGTGTCTGTCTAAATGGACGATGTGTACCTGGAGCAACACCACCTGTAAGTTAGAAGAATGTGGTATTATCATGAAGGTGGGATTTATTATTACGTCTGGGAGGTTGGTGAGAATCACTAAAACCCTAGTAGAAACAATAAATGCTTATTTATATCGACGTGAGAAAATGATCGATACAGTGAATGAACGAGGCGAAACGAACAATAGAAACACATAAACGATTAGGTGGATTATGATCTCAAAACCTGTGAATGAACGAATCTACGAAATCATCGTTCTTGAGTTTCCTCTTGGATTTTTCCCTGCCTAAATTACAATAATCCAACAAATATTAACGAGAAAGGGGATAAAATTTAACATCAAACGGCTGCGATTGAGCGATTAACTCAGTAAAACAGACATTTTTCTCTCAGACTTCAGAGAAACATCCATTTGAAAAGAATCCCCTCTGAAAGAATGAAAAACCTGCTTAGTTTCAAACGAAAATGAGCAATTAAAAGTTGGGATTGTGAGATAACCATAGTGAGGTGATTCCAACATGTAATTAGCAGAGCGATTTGGAACCATGAATCTTCTTAAACACACTTCAATTCCGGCGACTTTAAACGCTCGATGGCTTGCAGCCGTTTGTGCCTCGAACACAACTGCCGGTGGCACAACGTGCTCGGATCGCTCGGTCACACGCTTCACGCACGTTCGTGGCATGCTTCAATCGACATCGATGCTGCGAGTTGTGGGCTCGTGAGGGTGAATGTCAACTGAGCAACGAGTACATGCGACTTTTCTGTCCCGCAGCATGCGACGTTTGCAAACCTGCCTACAATGAAACAGATGGTCTGCGTTTGATCGTTTCATTACTATAAACGCTATTTCTATGAATCTACTTCTTAACAATAGAATATTTCAAAATTTACTTTTTCGTGGTTGGAATTAACATCCGGAGATTTTCCTTCACAGTATTATCAAATTTGGAAAGAGTGGAATTAAAAGGATGCCAGAACGATCGCTATTTAGTGTTCCTCGTACTCAAATTATTTTATATAACTTTTTTTGCAGTGCTTGCGCTCATTTTACAGTATTTTCTTCTTATTTATTTCGTGAAATAGCACCTATAAACCATGCACTCAGCACTAATTTTGCAAATCCTGGAAGTCTTTGAATTATCGCTTATGATGGATTTCCCTTCCATATCCCTCTCGAAGTTTTGCATTTTTTGAAGAATGCAGCGATCGTCACATTTCGTGTCGACAATGGCGTTCGGAAGATCAGTGTTACGGCAATTCAGAGCAGTTCATGCGAGAGAACTGCAGATCATCTTGTGGATTCTGTGGCACTTCCAAGTTTGCAACTTGTCCACGACGCTTAAACGTTAGCATAATGCTTTTCTTCATCAAGCATAGCAGAACTTAATATCGTGAAATATTTCATGTTTATATTTACATATTCAAGTGTATGCATAACATTTATTTATAACATGATGTAGTAGTACGTGTATTTATTTATTTATTTATTTATTTATCTATACAATATATTTATTTATGTTTACATAGCACTTATATATGTAGTAGGCTTATTTATATAATACAGGTATATAAGAGAATATATTACATAATATGCAATATGTCAATAGCTAATGAGATACATTATGTATATATATTGAAGCATGCTAATGTTCTGACCGCATGATAAAATAGGTTGTTTTCAGAATGGCACTCCCAAGCAGTTGAAAATCGGGCACAGTCGTTGGATATAACACGACACTGCGAGTTTTGCAATACGCTGTTCACGCTTCCTAAGACCACAGATGTTCTGTAAATGAACCTCATAAATGGCGCGTTGGCAAATTGAAATCGAATCTTTGAAAGCTACCATGTGGTTGACGATCATGAATAGCAATTATGAATCGGTGATTAAGCTGTATTAAGTGGGAAAGGAAGGGCAAGGAGTTACTGCATTCCCCGCAGCCTGTATTCCTACTAAGTCTCCGATGCATTCAATAAGCGAAAATTTTTCCTTCAATTCTCCAAAATTTGTTGCAAAATTTTCCCTGACGATTTTCGATATTAACATCTAAAAATCCCCTCCCTGAACGTAGGCTGCAAGGTGATTACAACAACGTGGCAAAGTTTTTGATGGTCACTCTCTCCTTCCGCCCCCTTCACATATTACCGGGATAAACCGATTGTTCCAGAAAAATAGAATAATTGTTTGGACCAACTAATGCAGTACTCACTGAAGATATTGCTTCATACTTCTTATTTCGAATTAAGCATCGACTGATCGATCAGCTCTCAAAGCTTTCAAAGCTTTCAGCACTTCAGGTCATAGCCGACCATTCATTTCAAAAAGCGCACTAATATGGATAATTTCGACTGTCCAACGCGAATCGCTTTCACTGCCTATGCCAGATCTCGATGCCTCAGAATGTAGAAAAATACCACAAATGCACTCCTGCACTCAGTGTAAAAATTATCCATCCATTCCATCTTTCCCAAATACCGTTTTTTTTAAAGTTTAAATAACTTCAGAAGTTTGTGTTCGAATTCCTTGATATCTGCACATTGGTTGTCTTTCATTTCTATGTATATCAGTTTCGTGTCCTACTTTTTCGGTGAATTGTTGCGCCACACAGCTGTAATGCTAACTTGCTATCACCATTGTACTCCTAAATAACGATAGCCTCTTGCGCTCTGAGCTCACCAATCATTACCAACTCCATCTACTGCATTTGCAAATGATCAAATATCGGCAGCGCGAAGTATGTTATAGTAGGAAAGATACATGACTGATAGATGCAGCTCATTCTATGCTGTATCTGATTTCCCTTGATAGATCACTACGAAGTCCGGAAAAATTCCCCGCCACTTTGCTACTGAGTAAAAGCAGTGGACAAATTCGCTTGATCCCAATCCACCACCCGAAATTTTATTTCCAACACATTACCATCATTCCAATTTTCTTTTGTCATTATTGATTGCCACCATTCGCTGAAGTGCTCTTGCGCTTTCATATTTCTTGTTTCTTAACTAAGAGATTCCGTGTAATCTATCTGGGGAAATTAAATATCGATCACTTTGTCGAATTAAGTTATTAAGTGCTGTGCATTTGAATAAAATGTTATTTCATAAACTGCGTGCAAAATTGCATTTCTAAACTGCACCTCAGCGACGTCACAAGTTTGTGTATGTGTACTTACTTAAACACCTGTCTATTTATGTGCCAGTTCCAACTCGGAAACCGCTTAGCTAACGTCCAGAACTCTGAGGTCGCAAACCCATTAAAAAATAACGCGCATGTGACAAAATGACCGTTCCTATTGGCGTCTTAAAAAATACGTAAGCACCTGATCTGCCAATGCAATCTTGCATGAAGATGCAAATCCCGTAGCCATTCTATTCAAATAACTCGACCAGGTGAATACTGTGTCAGTGGAGTTAGGAGACATTACTGTCCGACATGGACATTACTTCGACGAACGCCCATGTTTCCATTCTTTATATGAGATTGGTTGGTCTGGTCGACGGTATTGCAGTAACGCACATATTTTCTTCAGATGCTTCATCACTTATTTATTTGGCAGTAGAATACATGGAATGGCAAGTGATGGATTTACACATTACTACTGACGATATTGTTAGCTTCCTATTTGGTAGCAGAGAATGGGTTTCTGCAGTTGTTACATAGCTGATTCATTCGGGAAGAAGCGACTCGTCGAGTTGCTCGTTTTCAAACAATTCGTCATTGTCGTTCTCACGTCGACGTGTTCCTGTTTTCGGTCGCGTTGGTGCCGGACCCAAAGGATCTTTATAACTGTAGTCAGCTGAATCTTAAACACAAAACATAACTATGTTTGATGGATGATTCGCGCCAAATTTTGGAAAAATGGAAAAAGCACTTCAGTGGATTAAGGAACACTTTGCAGGCGGGAATTTATCAGATACGATAATTTTCACAGATTTTATGTTTGAGAAAAAGAAATCGACATTTCTTCTGTGCTGCAAAAGTATCACAAGATGTGGAAGAAAAAGCAAGAACTTTTACTAAAGCTGCATAAGCAATTAGCATAGGTCTGATCTATTCCAAATCACTGAACAGTTCAACAACGATCGCTTCCCGAGAGTGAACCAACAGTTCTTCTATTACCGAAATTATTTCATATGGAATATACCACAGCATTTTCCTCTCCCATGTTATCAGCAATAAAAACTGACAAATTATGATATCTAAATTGGAAAGAACGCGAATTTGAGAGATCAATCTGCTGACGTATCGCTCAAAAAGAATTAAATCTCTTTATGTAACTGTTCAAAATATTCACTGAAAAAAAAAACAATTTCTTTTTCGAATTTAACGTAGAATCCAAAAATCCACAAAAAACAGTATTCAGAGTGCCGATCCCAAGCGAAAAAGGAAAACTGCATTATACCCTTAGCGGATGAAACGTAGCAGGTCACTGAGGCCATAACTGTCATCCAGATGCTCATAAAATTTTCATGGAATATAGTGCCACCCAATCTAGTGTGTTTTCAGTGAGTATGGTGAATATTGAATATTGATGAAACTGAAGAAAGGACGGAAATCAACAAACTCATTTTGCGTTGCGTTACTTGATACTGTTCATCCTTGTCGAAGACGAGTCTTGCACTTGACGTTCGCAAACTACTTCGAGAACTGGGACGACCATCTGGAAATTATAGGTAACACCAATGGCGAATTATTCTAGCACCGTTGATGTCAAAATGGTCTCCCGGTATTATTTTTTCTCTTTTCTTTGATCAGTGATGATGTCCAAAGTATCTCGTTCATGTCCAAAGTATTTCGTTCGTTGATATAAGTTTGCAGACTAAGGAATGCGATAGAAACATCCAGAATCCCAGCATAAAAATAACTGTTTTACCGCCAATCCATAAACTTTCCGTTGAATATCTCCATAACTCCTCTTCAAAAGAAATATCCACATTTTTCACTTAGCATTCGTAGCATTTTTTGATATCTGCAATATTCTGTTGCTTTTACCACCAAACTGTTGCTTTGATTTTCCGATAACACAACACTAAACGTGACACTTGCATATAGGCTTCGGTGTCGAGAAATGCGAGAATAGAGGATTATACACGTTGGAGAGGATCACTTGAAGGAGACACTTAAAAAAGAGCTCCCCTGAGCTCCAAACCGGGGACTTGTCCCTGGTCGTTAATAATGTCCGAATGGCGAGCTTTTGCTAGGGCAGATTTCGCTGATCTGTCTAGCTCCGCCTTTCATTTCCTCTGATGCATGCAACGTCACCTTTCTCCCATTGCAACGTTTAGTTTTTGTCTCCCGGTTTCCGCTGGGTGTATCGTCGCTTCCGCTCGTCAGGCGCAACTGAACCGGTTAGCCCTTTTTTGCTACACGTTGGCTGCAGTGAGCCGCGATGCCGCATCTCGCATTTCGCGACATTTGGTTTTTTCATGCTTACATTCTTCATTTCACATATTATTTATGTATTTCGTCGGGAATGCAATAAACATTGACCAAGGGAATATTTATAATGCTCGTGAAAACCGTTTAAAGTGACGAAAGTAAAGTAGAAAGTTATTTATGACTATCGAGGAACACAAGAAATAAAAATTGGACAAACAAGAAGTGTGTGGAGGAAGACTCTGTGCTGATGTAGCGGGTGATCGTTTCCCTTGACTCGAATCACTCTCACGTTGCATTCGCAACTGACGAACCTTCTCTGCTTTCGACAACTAAAATTCGTTAAAATTGAAACGAGTATGTCAAAATTGAAAATTCAACCCTTTTTATACGTCAGAAAATATATTCAACGTTCATATAAGATAATGCCTATACGAAGGATTTTTTTCTATAACTGCAGACTCAGAAAATCTCTGAAACATCGACACATTCTCCAACAAACTAATTTTTAACAAATGAAGGGTTGAATCGAATAAATACTTGAACAGAAGTGAGTGGTTCGATTTTATCACCGACTTATTTGACGAAATTTTGGGAAGAATTTCAGAGCGATGACATCCCGACTGAACATTACCTAGCCGCAAGAAAAATACTCAAATTTTATACCTTTTCCATAAATTCTTTCGCTTCAGGCATTCCAAGATCTGTACATATTCGTACGAGAAATTTCAAACCTGCAAATAGAGATAAACGGTTCAGAGCAAAAATATTGTAATATGAGGAATAATAGTAAATCTTTATATTTTCGTGTAGTTAAAAATTTTCGTCCTCATATGAAGAAAATATAGCAATTTCGCTTATTGCTTCCTACGTCCGAGAAGGTCGCACGTACGATATGCTGCCAATCGTAAGTGTGCTATGCACTACGTGAGCAGATTGCTGCTCAGCGGCAGATCGTTGTGATAGTGAATTGAGAAATGCGAAATTATGCTTTGCGTTCACTTCAAACAATTGGAACTCATGAAGATAACTTTGTGTTCGTACTTAGCTGCAACTAATCGATCGCCTAGCAGAAATATCTCACTGGAATAAAAAGTAAAAGATTGATCACATCGAAATTCGACATTAAAAGAGTTAGACTATCGTCGTTTTGCTGTAATTAGTGCGCATTTTAAAAGACATTCAACATCCGCTGTGCTCAAGTTGACACTTGTGGGAGTAATAAAACACTCTTGATTAAAACAACCTAATCGAATAAGATTTTACTCAACATCACTGTCTTCACATTCATCTGCGTTTGGTGACTTTAGTTGATGACCGCCATTTAGAGATTATCGTTCAGCTGGTCCGAAATTAACGTTAAGTCAATGCAAATAAATATTTCACATTTATGGACAAGTTACAGCGATAATGAATTTTATGAGTATTTTTAAACTATCACAGAGTTTCTATGTGATAATGTGATCTATGATATATAAGAGCTCATAATTACGTCAAACTCACATTCAATGTTTTCGGGGAAGCGTCGATGTATCTGTCTGTACAAGTCGAGTGCCTTTTGATAATTTCCGGATCGCCTTTGACATGAGGCCATCATCAATTGCCATTTGATTTCATTTGGCCTGCAACGAAACAGTTTTTCGCAAGCATCAATTACACTAACTGCAAGGATCCAAAAATTTTTCGAGAGGGAGAGGAACACTGCTGTGAATATCGATGAACGATTATTCTCCGTCGAGATGAGCGAACCTTTGCAAAGTTGATGCAAGATAAACTATCACTAGTGATTTAAATCTCCTGCCTAGACCCTACTCCATTTTCCACCCAATCGACATTGATAATTGCTCTGTGAGTTGGCACTTCATTCGACGTCCATGAAAAATTAGATTTCTTTCGCACGAAAACGAAACTGCAGAAAGAAAATCGATTGAAAATGCCTTAATTTTAAATGAATTTTAAAGCGAATCTGCAAAGTCATTCAATTTGGTAATCGTTTCTATTTGGAAAAGAATATTTTACTTGAGGGAACCTTTTTCAAAGGAAAAATAGATATCAACGCACTCCATGATCGATGCCTTCTCGAAGTAATTCACCGCTTTCTCGGGAAATTGTGCATCTATGTAATATGCGCCGAGCCATTCGATAACGCCGATATTTGATGGAAAATAGCGATAACTCTGAGAACGCATGGAAGATTATTGAAATTTTTGAAAAACGTTATATATCTCGCCGAATTACTGCATAATACTAAAAGCTCACAGCTAGCCGACCTTTCTCCAGTCCAACCACTATTACGTCAAATAGAAGCTCTAGCAAACGAACCGAAAAAAATATCCTATATTTTGATGAATTTTTGAGTTCTTGTTTTTCAATGAAAGTTCAATAGATTTTAATAATTTTAGCATAATGAAGATGTCACATATTGGTTGTAGAAGTGAACAGCCGTACATCGTAAAGGTGGTAGATGTGGAACGAAAAGGTAATTTTCGCGACATAACCGCTAAAATATACAAAAACGACAATTTTTTATCACTAGGAATCACTCGATGAGAAATTATAAATTGCATACATCATAATGACATTGGAACGCTTGACTTTTATCTCCTTCGGCGTCGTAAATGTTCGCTAACTTCGAGAGAATTGCCGGATCGGTTGGTGCGAGGCTATTCGCCTGACTATAAAGCTCAATCGCTTGTGCCGTATCTTCCAAAGATTCGTATCTGAAACCAATTCTTCTGTGCAATCTTAGATGGAAATATTTTATAATTTTGGGACTCCTAAATCGAAATATGCTAACAAATCTAAAAGATGATTTCATTTCTCTGTTCTACATTACAAGACGACTGCATCCACCAACAGATATTTGAACGAAGCATATATTGAAATTCGTGGGTGGCAATAAAAACTGAAAAAGCATACATACATTGCAGCAAGTTGACAGAGAACTTCAACGTTGTTGAGAACCATACTGTGGAGTTTATAAAAGCAATCCAATGCTGCCTCCATTTTGCCCTGTAATCGACAAACGTATCCCATATTGTAGAGCGCTTGTACGCATGATGCCTGAAATTCAGAACCTCCCTCTTACTGCTTATAGCCAGCAAGAGCTGGACGAAATGAATTGAATAAATTCCCAACAATTTCCTCCCATTTGATCATAACACAGCATCCACACGAGGTTTAAATATAGTCTAACATCAAATACCTATAGAGAACCCTTCAGAGTCCTGTTCCTAACCTCAGGCCTACCTCAACAAATCAAGAACGCTCTGAAATAGCAACACTACGCTTTTATGCCTGAATTAAGCGACTAGGTAAGGCGAAATGAATCTAATGAATAAATCTGCGGAAGTTATTAAAAAGGAACGAAGTATTTTCGAAGTTTTCATGTGAGTCGCCGTACTACCAGTCTTCTTAAACATTTTAATGCTCTCATAAACTCGTTAGTGATCCCTTTTTCAAACACATTTGACCTTCGAACTTTATTGTTTGCAACTTGAAAAGTGACAAATACTGACCCTCATCATCTTTCAAAACTTCAATAATCTCCAAATCAGACTTAAAATCAGTTATGTTTCTTGAAAAGAAAACTATACTTTTTCCATGAAATTTTGTTGAAAAGGTAGGATTCAGTAAATTTCTAATGAGCAAGGTTAACAGTCAAAAATACCTCGTTACTGAGTGCCTCCTTGTAATATTGATATGCTTTATCGAGATCACCAACAGCGAAGAAAATGTTGCCTCTGTTGACCAGTGCATTCGAGTTGTATCGATCAGCGCTCAATGATTGCTCACAATATTGAATCGCATCATCAATTTTTGTAGGTCCTTGCTGTACATAGTGAATTGCAGGAATGAAGAAGGAATGCAGACCGAGTGAATAGGAGAATGCGAGGGATGTAATCTGACTATTCAAGTCCTACGTCTGAATTCTTTACATAAGCTAAAGCAGCAAGGCATCTATTTTGTAATTTATATTTTTTCGGATAGCTGAGCGATATTCAACGTTAAAAATTTGTTAATAGAATTTCTAACTTTAAATATGTACAAATAGATATCATTTTGGATATTTTCAAGGGAAATTGTTATGTATAAGCTCTTAGATAAAACTATATGAGACCACTAAATCACTTAAATGGTCCATGATACTATGGAGAATTATACAAAGTGCCTATATATTGTTCAATGAGAAAACAATAGCATACCAATAAATTCAGTAGTGCAAGATTGTTTGCCGCTGCACTAGCTACTTTGCTTTCCTTATTGTTGAAAACGAGAAGGATCTGAAAATAATTTTCATAAAAGAATTCCTCCATAAACGACAAAAATCAGATCGCCTTAGACTCTCCAATACCAATCCTTGTCAGCCTAATATATAACTTTGAAGTTCTTTACATATATGAGCCTGTAAATGTAAAAGAGCTTGTTCAAAAAAAGCAGTGAAGTAAAAGACCTGCTGTGCAGTCGCAAGATCACCTTGACGTAGCAGCTCAACAGCTTTGTTCATTTCGAGTTCCATCGCTAGCGGCGCATATATTGACTGCTTAATCGCGTCAACGCACCATGCATAGCCTTCCGCGTAACTGCAGTTCATTCAACGCAAATTTCCAAAATGAGAATTCAAGCAAACCTTATTTAAAGCAAATAACGAAGTGCCCAGCCAGTTACAGAAGAAAGCCTTAGACGGGATCCAGTTACATAGGCTATGATACACGAGTATGTGATACATGCAATTTTTGACTGAAAATTTCATTGCTGGCTAATGTGGCTTGCGTGAGGTCCTAGCATACTTTAGTTTTATGAGCTAACAATAAAAACGTAGTAAGATTGGAAACGTGACCTCGTCCAACAACCTTTCAAACTTGTTCCATAAACTGTTTTGAATGCATTCTTTTTCAGCTCCTCCCCTTTCGTCAGCCTCATCACGCCAAAAGTAGCATACCCAACCTTCGCCTTTCAAGACCGGCCGAAGGGTCCCTTAATAGCCTGCTCTTCTTTCCAAACTCTACTGAGATCATTGCTATCACCAAACACCTTAACCGATGAAACTTCAACTAACGTCATGGCAATAGCTGATGATATTATCTTTGCTGCGATGAGGATAGTTCGTTCGGCAGTCTGTCGTCGATGCCTTTCCCATTGTTTCAGCGAGTCGTTACTGATCAGTTGAGCAAGTAGGAAATCCTCTTGTTCCTCGAATCAATATCACTCACTTCCCCGCTTATTCTATTTCTTTCGCATATCGGTGTCGATACCACTTTTGTTTGGAAAAATGTTACACAGAAAGAGCGATAAATGGATTTACGAGAGAAAGGCAAATGGAAATTTTCACGAGTGAATTCTCGTTTGGAGACTTTTGAAAGAACCGAAAGAGATAGTCATCGTTTTTATTTTACGATTCAGAGTTCAAATATAACTTGGAAATAGCGCGAATGAGATCATTTTTCAAAGTGCGATCTCCCCATGAAATGAGCAACTGCGGTAACATCCGTCGCCACAAGTCACTCATTTAGCAGCAACTCGGTCCACCAAACTGACTCTTTCCATGTCGCTTCTTAATTGCGAAACTTCATCGCTTCGCAAAGATAGATTATTTTCGTATTTCACTATAATCTCTCGTTATTCTCAAATGTGCGTCGATGTTCTGTTATGCTCGTCGAATTACGATAGCACCGCACCCAACTAATGCATACTTTGCTCGTTGACGAACATTTTTTAGCACCAACTAAACGCACAACAACTGAAGTAAGCGATTCAAGCGAACATCAGCATCATAAAAGACTGCTAAAGTACCACACTCACAGGCAAATTTTTAAATGAACTTTCCGGCTTATATAGGTTACGAATTTGATATTGTGGGTAGGAAAAAACTTCTAACTGTTAAGATTTTCAACAGCCAATGAGATTTTCTCCCAAAAACTCAAAAAAGACAACGAAATATCGACTAAACGATCCACCAACTACAGGTTATCCCAGATTTGTAGAAAGTGTAGATTCAGAACCCGTAATCCTGCTTATTGCAATAAATTCATAACTGCTCTTTCAAAATCAGTAATAATATAGTTTAGCGAACCATATATTTAGGCTCGTCGTCAATAAGTAAAGGAATATCAACGAGCCGTTGGAAAGCGTCCTTCATCCTCTCAATGTCCTCGAGATAATAGGCCGTCAAAATGAGATTCAACGCGGTCCCATAATCACCTTTTTCCTCCATACAGTGCTCGAATGTATTCGCCGCTTCATCGTATTCGCCACATTTTATAAATGCCACTCCAATATTGTTGAGAATTTTTATCCTATAAATATCTTTATATCTGTTCAATGCTCATAAAAAACGATACAGCACAGTGATACCTAAACATAAGTGGTGTAGCTTTCGACCCATTTTTAAGTGCACAAAATTGAAATTATTTTCGACGAAGCAATAAAATTTACTTGTGTAGAAATACTCAAAAAGGTGATCGTATGTATGACTGAAAGATTATCAACATTAAAACTATTAAGATGTTGCTTAGGACCGTAAAATACTTGTAACATTTCAGCCACTCCTATGTTGAGGTGGCATTTCTAAGTCCCACCATAATATCCACCACTAGCTGGTCACCACGATTCGCAGTTATAGGACAGTCTAGAAATAATGACACAACTTAATATAACAGAAGACATTAGTGAGCATATATCGATCTATTACTTTACTAATAAACATTTCGATGGAATTCGACATCAGCGTGCTTCTTTTGTTGGCGATGGAAGAAAAAATCAGTCCAAAGATCGAATAGCAACTAGAAGTGAACTAACCTCGTGTCTTTCTGCACACTAGGTACCTGATCGAGTGCCATACGATAGTATTTGATCGCTTTCTTATAATCTTTCTTCTTGAAGTAAATATTACCAATATTCACTTTTAGACGACCCGAGTTCGCAAACATTTTATTTTTAACAATCACTTGATAAGTATTCAACGCTTCGGTTAGTAGATCATTCGCCGCGTACTGTAATAAATGATATTTCTACGGTAATGAGCAGATATCTGCTATAAATGAATGGAACGAGGCAACGGAAGTGGAAAACTTTTACCTATGTACAGTATTCCAACCAGAAATATTCCATTTGAGCGATAAGTGAAATGAACGAGGATGAAAGCCTTGTCATACTTGAAGATTAATCAAAAAGAAGCATCAACATTAATGCTATTAGAATTTCACTAAAGAGCCATTTATACTTGTAAAAGAGGGATATGAACAGCGCAAATAACAATTTATGGATATTTCATGGCGAATGATTCATTTTTAACGTTCATATCGACTCTATAAGTACTACTATATAATAGAAGCAAATGTAAAGTAATCATCACAGCACAATTTAAGGGATTTTCCATCTTTTGCAGTCGGAACACGCAACAGCTGTGCAACATTAAATACAAGATTTCGACATAAATGTCACAATTCTTCGATGTAGATTATATCACTACAATTATATACGAAAATAAACGCATGTAAGTTATATTTAGTAATATATCATATCTAATTCACCGTTTTCCACTTCCCATTGCGTGGTCGGTTCTACGTAAGCTCCAACTAGGTCTGTTGGCTGCGCTCAATGAGCCGCCCTGCCCAGCATCCTCACCGAGACGAGGATGGAGGATAAGTCAAGTCAGCCATAGCAGAAACAACGGTTGACCGGCCAGTTAACGCTCAGCGAGCAAGACATGAGCATGATCCCTACACTCCACCCGACCAACCTGCAAGAAGTAGAGTCCCAACCTCAGACCACGGCAGCCAACTGGATCAGACAGACATGTGGAAGCAATGTGAAAAAATGTTTATTCGTAATGAACGCACTGTTGACTGAA
Organism: Parascaris univalens; assembly: GCA_037576465.1. Classification (NCBI taxonomy): domain Eukaryota; kingdom Metazoa; phylum Nematoda; class Chromadorea; order Rhabditida; family Ascarididae; genus Parascaris; species Parascaris univalens. The sequence goes on from CM075173.1 coordinate 31,533,736, forward strand.
GCATAAATAAATAAATAAATAATCTACAGATATATAAGGTAGCCAAACCGTGTGGACATTTTTTCATTTACATTTGTATAAAAAGTTTTTAAATAACAACGACATGTACCTGATGGGCCAAGTTGAAAAGCACTGTAAACGTAAGATCGAGATTGAGTTGGTCAACTACGGACAGTTGTTCACGCATCTTGACAGCCGCCCTCTCTTTACGACCAGCCTCCTTTGCTTTGTCGAGAGCCTTCAAATAATTATTTCATATCTCTCACTCCCGAATGGACATATCAATTAAAAGTGTGGCAGAGCAAGTGATGCAAACGCTAACTAATCAATTAATGCTGCTTATAAGCATCATTAACAAAATGGGATGATGTTTCGGCAAAAAACTTCGGCAGTTTCCGTTCCTAGAGGAGAAAGATGAATCGACGATATACCTCGCTCTCATCCCTTCCAAATCATCCTCCTCCCCTTCGCATAGAGCATGTTATTGCTTTAAAGTACCAATTATTGCAATTTCTATGATAATATCATCCTCTGCCTAACTCGAGATCGATAATCTCTGATAGATATACATGAGATGCACAAAAAATTGTTAATAATCAGTAGAATTAATTGTAAACTTTTATACCTGTTTCATTTCACCTTTTTCCCATGCGAGAACACTCTCCTTCAGCAAATCGTTCACTTTTTTTTCCATTTGGCGACATTTCTCCTCATTACTCTCGTCTGGAGGCTTCTCGGCTAAAGACATTTTCATCGGATCGAAGGAACTTCCTGAAATCTTTTTAAAGTTTCCTTTGGAACCAATTCCTTAACGCAGATTTTTTAACGCTGTTAGCTCCGATTTTTCGAATATTTTTGCGGCTAGAGTTACATTACGGAGTTTTCTGAGAACGATTTCGATGAGTTTCAAGAGGAAAGAGTTCCTATTTCTTTGCTCTCGCCAGAAACGGTGTGCACTATTATAAAAAGTAGGGTACAATCAACGGTTTCAGCTTGACTTCAGTTTCGCCATATTACTGCTTCCGGTGGGAGGTGAAGAATGTACCTGAAAAAGAAAAATGGGGGATTTCAGTCTTCAAGTCGCTACTCCTATCAACACTTCGAACTGTCTGCATAGTGAATTTTGCATATACTATCAAGTTGGTACTACATGAGGGGCTTAGTTGGGTTTTCATCACTGTCTGACGATACAACCGCTGTCACTGTTCGCTTTGAGCTCGTAAATCCTTCTAGGCTTCCATTCCAAGATTTCTGATACGAGGCCATGATCTCCATAAATAATCAGAAAACAGAGCCGAGGTCGCCGAGCAGAACAATCTTTTATGAACTCGTGAAAAAAAGCAATGCCGACCCCTCCCGCCGGCTGATGTATAACCAGCAGCACGAACAGCAGTCATCGGCCGTGCAGCGTCGGTGCCACTTCTAGATGCTAACGAAGATCTGGTCATTGTGTTCATTGTTGTGGTCAATCCTCGCAGTCCGGAAGTAGAAGTATTAATCCTGTTTGATGAGGTTGCAAGACGCATCATTGACGATGATGTAAGCCTCATGGAACTTTTCTGCAATCGTTCTATTTTATATTACTCAATTTTATAGATTTAAACGGTTGAAAGCAAATGACCACTGTCCACTATTGCAATGTTTTGTTCTACTGTCTTGTTGGGTTTCGATAAATAATCTCTCTGACGACGAAAGAACAGAGACCGAAAATGGGAAGAAGGATGTATTAACTCATAGAAATGGTCGGTCGTATCATTTTATTCAACACGGAAGCGATCTTAAATATTACAATGTAGACGCCTTACCGGTCTTCTGCCATAGCTGGAACGAGCGACTGCTTGCTGGAACACCTTATCGCCCAGCACATTCTGAAATTCAAATCAAGCATGCTTCACTATGCGGTCGGAAAAACCATTCATCGATAGGCAAACTCGCTGAAACCCTATAAATCTAACAAAATTGCATTTGTAAATTTGAGCCGAAGCAAAAGTTCATATTCTGAAGGGCATTCAAATTATCATCGAACATGTACCACTACAATATAAATAATATTCCACTACTTCTAAATCCCAAATTCTACCATCAATGTGATCGTCGTTCATAAACAAACTTGGATATTATCTGCTATTAGAGAAGAAATATATTCAGGGCATAAAATTTCTATGTCAGAAAAATTGTGCGGACCCTAGAGGAAATGAAAATATCGACGCAAAAGACTGAAGGTCAAGCTTCTAAAGGTCAATTCAATTGTATAAACTTGAGGTCGGACTAATTCTTTTCGATCTCCAATTCGGCCTCTTAATGATGAATGGAATTTATTTTCTATGTGTTGACCTAGCGTAGTAACCGTGATTTGATGTTATATATACGAATAAATCATTGCTATCAATCTTCACTGATAAACGTTTATTGCAGTCTTATTTATAGGAATCTCCAGTGATTTCACCGGCTCTACTGATTCAGAAGAAACTCTCACCGATTATTGAATGAGACCAAACTGACGGTATTTCTTATCGAAATGAGTAAAATTTCCTAGAATTGTCTACCTGCATATCATAGGCATGATCGTAGTCATTGAAGCCTTCGTAACGACTGTCCATCCACTGAGCGCAGCAATCGATCTGAAATATATGTGTTGCCGTTTCTGCGATTGCTTGCAAATTACTATTCAGCTTCACCATAGTAACCACGCAAGCGTCAGCATCATGCAGAGCCCACCTCAAAGCCGTTCTGCTAGCAACCATCTGCACTATGTCCTGCAAGCCGTGTTCGTCAGAATGTCCAAACAGAGTAACGTCAATGAGGAAATATTGCAGATTGGCTCACAGAGATGTGTCCTCGTCTATCCATTCGTCACACCGACCGGTTCCACAAATTATTGGCAAATGCCTACTGAAGCATTCAGATTTTAACCAAACTGGTCAATCATAAAAACTTTCATTGATTTCATTTCAGATATAGTTTTCCGCATTACTAATAGAAGATACGGCCAACAAACCGTAGAATATATGTTTTACGTTTCAGTGGTGAACATTCGATGGCTCAGCGAGTGCTGATAGGAGGTCCGGTCACTCTGTCGTGTAGATCGTATACATCGAATCTCGTAACTCGGCTGCAACTTGCGCCAATTGTAAACGATGGCATAGATCTCAAATTATAATTCCCGTCATGCAAGAGACTTATTGGCGCATTTAGCCAGTAAGCGTCTAAGGATTCGCAGCTTTGCACTTGAGAATATTGAATAGGATATTAGGTGCAACGTTAGCGCATTTCTCTGCTAGACGGGTGTCGACGCTGAAAACGCCGACTTCAGCGCTTCAATTAAGAGCGCAACGTGGGAGAAGAGAACGCAAGTAGTCGTTCATATATATTCGAGCAGTAGGCTATTAGCTGGTACTGAAAACGAACGAGAATCGAGATCTGAATCGAAATGCAGGATGAAAGCATTGTAGAAATAACATCAACACAGAGATAGTGAGTGCATAAAACCAAAAGATGAAATCCTCATCAAAATTGCTCCACTCGAGAGCGTCACATTAGATTCGGAGCGCCGATCTGCAAAACAGAAGCTTTTAGGTATTTATAAAGGATAGCCTCGACTCTTAGACTCATTGCTTCTCTCATTTCCCAGCGGCCATTGAGCTCTCTTCTATCCCCTTCAATGAATAACGCTTCCTTAATTTTCCTCTCTTGCAATCGTTCGTCTATCGCTCTGACTTTAACTTTGATCTCAGTATCTTTTCCCACATAATTCACTCACCTATGCAACTGAATACGGTCTATTCCGTTCGTTGTAGTCACGTGGATCTCGTAAGTGCTTTTTTATTCGATCTTCCAGAAGCCCTACATATTTCACCAATCTATTTTTGACCACAGTCGTTACATCTGATTTCATAGCCACCTCCACGAATCTGGCGCATAAACTATCTTCATGCATACAATGAGGGTCGAACCAACACAAAAATTCCTTGTAGCTACGAGAAGCGGTATTCGCAGAAGTGCGCTGTTTTATGATATCGTCGACCTGTGGACCCCAATTTATAACCGGCCTATGGTAACCGTTGCTTGCCGCTATATCCAGTACCCCTTCTCGAGATGAGTGCTTATATTGTATCGAGGATACGTCGCTTGCACTATTCAGCAAATTGCGAACTGTTTGCACCTTGCGTCTGCCACGATGAGTTGACGTGTAATCAGCGAGAATATCTTTCTTCATATGGCGATTCTCGAATCAGCCTCATGGTTTCTTTCAAATCCTTATTTTATTTGCACAGTACAGCCGATTTGCGACGATATCGACAACGACCATTGAAAGTTCACTCAAACTTTGTTGCAAATCAATATTTGCATATCCTTAAAATAAAAGTTTCCACAATGTCCTTTCATATTCCGCTAAACATTCGAGAACTTCGCAGTCGGTTGGCTGCGGCTGTTCAGTCCAATCCTGAAGAAATCCTTCGACTCCATTTCTCTGTCCCTTGTCTCCTTCCTCTCTCGCTATGGGAATACTGAAATTTGAAACGAAGAGAGGCGAGATCGCAGAAAACATCTGCTAACAAAGTAGCGTCGATCCATTGCAAACAATATAACATCGAATGACCGAAGAGCGATAGCGACTACGATAGCTCGATGGTACGTTGGGCTCTCTTCGCTGCTTCTGAGCAGTTTTATATTCACTCATTTGATCTGTGTAGTTTTCTACGTAGTGCTGCCATTGTATGCTTTAAATAAATTCGACGATGTGACGGCAAAAGTTAGGAAGAGTGTAGAGCAGCTCCAGCCTCAATTATGACCACGATCGAATCTGATCCAAAGTCGTGCAGAAATAGGTCAAGTCTGAGCCGAATTTATGATGGCGTCCAGATAGATTAACTCAGATTTATATGCTTCCTAGATTGACTATAGGTCAAAGGTCATTGGTCTTAACGACTTTTCACTTAATTTGCCGACCGGCAATCTTTACAGACATCATATCCACTGCCGATGCAAACTATACTCTTATCAAAGTTATTTTAATTTCTCCCTTAGTTCCGTTCACATTGCCCTCGAGCTGATATAAGTTTTTACCGTCAGAGATTGCTTCACGAAGAGAGCTGTTAGAAACGATGCAAAGGTGGTTTGTAATGCGAGCAATGGACGCTCTCTCAAAAATGAACTCTTTCTCGGCTTCGTTTCCTTCGCACATCTATTTGCGGTTATCAACATCAAGTTTTCTGTCTATCGATTCATTGCAACGATCATATACATGCATAGAATTAATTAATGCTTTAGTTTAGATCCATTTTCATTGTACCCTCATCACTGTTCCATTGTCGAAAGCGTCATGATGGCGTTCATGGCAGTGCGTATCTGTTAATGCTCTGTCTATCGTTGCGACAATTCGAACTTCAAGATTAGAGTTCGGGAAGTTGGTTGTTTTAATGTGTAGCTTATGATGACCTTTCGCATGACCTTTCATTTTGGCTTCTTAAACTTAAAAGATAATATAAGCACTTGAAAATACGGAGAACTTTTATATCGTAATGGCCGGGATCTTCATTTTATAGCGGTCGAGTCGCACATTTCGAGAAGGCTGTCGTGTGAATGCTATGCGATCAGTTAAAATAAGGAATTCTTTGTATTTAATAATTAATGAAACCGGTCGGCCATTTGAGTGACGTACAATATGCGCCTCTTCGACGTATTTTCCCATTTAGTTGCAGATAGGAAATTATTCTCCATTTTTAGCCGTAAAAGATGCGATTGCAACTTCCCACAACACAAATGAGATTAATCTTCTCGAAGATATTTCATAGATATTAACGTTGACGTCATAAGAACGTGCCCTTTACTCGTTGTGTTCAACATCGACAATAGTCTTGAGTGAACTTCAAAGATCGACATATGAGTTTAATGTGAGACATAAGGATATTAGGCAAAAAAGATCTTATTGCTAGGATCGAAGGTGTGATGCCGGGTTTCTCATTCGGTGCGCCTAGTGCTACAAGTACTCCTGTATGTGGCGGTGGTACACTATTCGCTTCAACCGTCGCTGCCAAACCCCTCTTTGGGACGGCATCATCGACGACTTCCACCACACAAGCCACAAGTAAGCGTACAATTTCAGCGAGAGAACCGCCATAATTTTTTTGTAGAAAGAGAGCAGCGATCGATAATATTAATGCTTGAAAAGTTCACGAGGCGATTTGCATATGTACGCGTGAATGGGTGTGTACTCGTCTCCAGCGGAGAGAGATCATCTCCACAACAATCAGTTAGTGCTCGCTTGTCTATATTGAGAGAGCGAAGAAGTATGTTCCCTCGAGTGTGCCCCCAAGGGATGCTCTTGACCATTACAGCCGAAAATGTGCTTGTGCGAAAGCCGAGAAAGAATTAATCTGTGAACTGTCAACTGATAAAACCGGACTTGATTGTTGAATGGGCTTTTTCGGGCGGCATCTAATTTTTAAGCAACCCCAAACAGAGTGAAAAAGACCAGCAGAGAGGCGAAACGACCGTGAGATTTCCCGTATATGTCCATTGAGCCTATATCTTGATTGATATTGCTTTCTATACTATGATCTTTCGACGTTGAGAGCTAGAGAAATTGTGGCTCAAAGGGATGCTTTGAAAGGGAGGATTCTTGCGGTCTTCATTTTTAAAGAAAAGAGAAATTCAGAGGTGAAAAATTCGGTGGACCAAAGAATTTTGTGGATTTGTGGAATTTCCCACAAAAAGATTTGTGGAATTTCGCAACATCGCTGTGATAAGTTGCGATGCCACTACGCTGTCGAAGTGGTTTGATGCGTTAACCTATAAAAAAGATACCTCCCGGCAAATTTGGCTCAATGACCTCAAATGTGGCATAGGCCACAACTTGTAGAGTGCTTCACGATGATCGCACTGAACAACTGCATAGACGACAACTAGGCGGGCAGCGTCTAATATACTCCTATAGAGAGACATAGTGCCCTTCTTGCCAATAAGATCTCATCGGTGGTTGTTTGCACTTAGATAATGCGCCCCACTGTGAAGTTGCCCTCGATCTCCACTGTTCCATTTATTTGTTGTTTGAGGAGCAGTGGCCTAGTAGGGGAGCAGGTGGGGGGGTGGGGGGTGGTAGCCTCCCCCGTTATTTCATATCGCAAACAAATAGATTCCTGCTCATAAGTTCAAATCAGGTGGGACTCTTCAACTAATTACTGCCTACATGTGATACTTAAATGCAGTAAGCCTTCGATATAGCAGTGCTACGCGTCGAGAAGTTCTTTCCCTCTCTCTATGTCTGTCTGTCCGCCTCTCTCTCTTTCTCTCTCTCAAAGGTAAGCAGAAACTGTCTGTTTTTAATCACTCTGAAGCATTTAATTCCCTCTTCGCATTTCTTTAATCGCATCACAAATTTGTTGCTTTACATTCATTTATTCTTTCATATTTTGCATGTTTGCAGCGTATGTATAAAGAGGCGCAAATGTCCTGGACGTGATCCTCAGAGACATATTGTCGACGTTTTGTTTGGAATCCGATACTTCCTTGTTTATTGCTTTTTATGCAATTTCACTCAAGTCCTCACCTACTCGGAGTTAGTGGATGAGGTAGAGCTCAGTGGATGAGGTCAGTTAGTAGATGAGGTCAAAGTTCAAGCGGGGGTGATTTGAAGTGGCACTTTTCCAATTTGAAGTCAGTTCTCGAATGGAGATTGCTTCACGAGGCTTCAGACGTCCTAGATCTTAGTGCGTATTTCTGTTAGAGGAAACTGAAGGGGTCTTAATTTCGGAATTTTTATAGAGTGAGGGGACTTTGTTTATTATTCGTTGTGAATATGTCGATATTTTTAATATGTGGTGCAAATGCTTTTAATCGAAGCAGAAATGTCTACATTGGAATATATTTCAGGTTTATTTGGAGTATCGGCGCCCACCACAACCACAACAGTTAACCTCTTCGGAGCCTCGCCGGCAAAACCAGCAGCTTCTACGGGTAATCGAAGATTTGCTTTCACAAATGGCAGTCACTTGTTAGACTTACTTACATCTAGAGGTCAGCGTTAGTCGTAGGCTCGCCTGTGGCCATAGGTTAGTTAGCTTTGAAGAGAGCACCTTTGTTACTTCTGTAGAATCGCCGAAATTTCGGACATCCAATATTTGTTATTATTAATTGGAATAAGTAAGGGAGGTGCTCGTTTATTTGCTTTTAAAGAGGTTAGTTAAAGTTGTGTCCTATCTCTAGATTGTCTTTCAAAAAATATGAAATATTGCATCGTTCAGGCAGCATGTTTGGAAGCACTGCAACGACCACATCCACATCGGCGACTGGTACGTTGTTCGGGAGTACAACATCGAAGAGTTTCTTCGGCACAACGTCGACCCCTTCGTCGACCACCACAGCAGGAGGGCTCTTCGGCAAACCAACTACTGGTAACAGTCTTGAGGGCGCATCAACGATACTAGTGTTTTCTTTGTCGCACAACTATTGATGAACAAACCCTGCAATTCCGTTCCATTATTGGAAAGGGTGTTTCAGCAATCATCGCATTAAAGGAGCGCATTAGAATGAATCTATGTGGGGATAGATAGCAGGAAAGAAGGGAACGGATATTTATTAAAACGGGAGATTAGCCACCGGCATATTATAGCTCTCAACCTTTGAAATTTGGTCTCTGCTACAGGCGGCCTATTCGGTGCAACTACAGCGACATCGTCTGCTCCGACAGCAGCGGGCGGTGGTATCTTTGGGTCGGCAGCCACTTCAATAGCTCCTACAGGACTAGGTGGTACAGGATCTTTCATGCTAGGAAGTACGACGACTGGCACCACAACGAGTAATGCTGTTGGGGTTACCGGAGCTGCGGCATCAACGAACCCCATGGATGGAGAAGTGCCAAAACCGCTTCTTGACTTGATCGCCCAGCTGAAGTAATTTCTTTTTTTTTGTGAATTTCATCCATTCGGAAATATAGGACTGTGTCTAATCACATTCATATCCCAAATATCTGAAATCGTCTCAGGGGAGCTCCGTTGTTGAATTTTCCAATTTCTCATTTTCAACATCAAATTTTATGGCAAAAAAAGAGAAAATTAGTAAAGAGGTACGGAAAAATGTTACACGGTTTCTTCTGAGCGTTTACTTACTCAGTTGTAATTTTAGTGGCGCTATTGCATTAGCGTCCGATATAATGAATGAGTTTTCTGGAGACTATGCTCTTATAGATATTTTCTATTGGTGGAATAATCTATGACTTTTTCATTCTCAATATGCTCCTAAGACATTCTAAAGAAGGTAATTTTCACCGATTGAAGGATGGACGTCGAGCAGTGGTTGCACGTAATGAAGGAAAGTTTCATTTTCCTCTGATCACTACATCGTCGCTGTAATACATTCTAGGAGGTTTAATGTCCTCCCCCACAATTAGCCACTGAACAATAGATGCACCGTTGAAATAATTGGTTGTCGGATTGAATTGGAAAAGGGGTTTTAGGGAACGTATCAAGAAGAATCGCGAGCTCTCGGATGAATTCGTCATGAACAGTAATGATACATGCGTGGCGATGAATGAAAAATTGGACGATTTGAAGAGATTGATCGTCGAGGAGTCGTCTGATATGAGGAGGTCTCGCCACAAAGCTAATGGTATTCTCTATTTGACTTATTTTCTGCTGAATTTAATCTCGTTGAATCCCCTCTTTATTTGGCTCCACCATCTCTGACCTGAATTACCGGAGGAAGTGAAGCATACGCCCTTTTTAGCCTAGATGTTTGGAGGGAGATAAGGTTTGCCTCTTTGGCCTGGATTATTGCCGATGAGTGAGAATGAGAATGATTGACGATCGGAGTAGAAAATCGAACATTTCCGTAGACGGTAGATTTTAAACATGATTCTGTGACAAAATAAGCCATATCGGATTTCTTTCTTGAACAATTGGATTGAGCACGGGATAATTTTATTTCGCTCTACCCGACTTCTTCGCACATTTCACAGCTCCTCAAACGAAAGATTGAACCTCTTTGCTAACCCTATCACTTTTGGTTTTTATCACACCCTCAGTTTTTTAGTTTCCACACCACATTTGCACTCTCTCATCATAGCAAAGCATTCGATGTTACATGTTTGGTGTGGGGTGGGGGGGGGGGGGGGTGGATGAAGGATTATTGAGGCCATTAATTTTGCTGACCTGAGGAACCTGTTTTGATCCAGTGAACAAGAAGGAATGTTCTTAAATCAGTCAGAAAATAGCTCTCGTAAACTGAAACAGCTTTTGCACTTTCAAAATTTGATTGAAGACGACGTTTGCACCGCAACTTCGAGATTTCTTTTACAAATGTCACATTGCTAGTGAGCCCGTTTTCAAGGCACATTGTGGCCATTGTGATTGCACTTTAATCTGCTTTCCAGCCCCTCCTTCCCCCCTCCGTCTCCATCCATCCTTCCCTTCTAACCCCCTTCCGCCTCGCTCTCTTTCCAAACACAAGTTTTGCTTGTTTATGCTTTAGGTGGTTACGTTTCGGACGCTTCGCTGAAAAAAATTGTTTTCTGGGTAAAGCATCTGTTGGAATGGCTTCATTATATCAGTTTATCATAGAACGGAATGCAGTCGATATTCGTGCTTGTCCTCGTTCTCCCCCTCTCTTTTGTTACAGAACTCCCCTCAGTAGTGTTCCTATCTCAATATTATGCTATCCCTTCTATGCATTCTGCTTGAATTCCTTTCTTTCTCGGAATCTCTCCGTCGGAGTTAGTGGAGTTTTGTAGTAGGGAGCACCAGTTTTGACTTGTGTAGCATGAAGTTGCGGCAGAGAATATGCGAGCATTTGAGGTTCGGGTATTTTGATATAACCGCCTTGTAAATTGTTGTAATACCGCAAACGAGGGGAGATTTTATAAGCAGTAAATCGTTGACGGTTTTTGTATATATAATTAAATGAATGTTTTGATAAAATGAGCAATAATCAAGTCAAACAAGTAAGGAAGTGAATTTTGTTGTTTTTGTTTGAGTTTATACTCATTGATCTCTTTATATGGGAGATTAACGCAAAAGTGCAGTGCTGTTTGTCCTTCAGTACAGTAAGGGTTTATTCGAACTAGAAGAATGCTCGATAAATGTGCTTGTTTGGATATGCGCTAAGGGTTCTTAAGTTCTCAAGTTCCGCCTCCGAATTTTGATTTGTCCTACAAGTTTTGTATTTGGAATATCTGACTTTGTTGTTGAAAAGTTGTGGCAGATATGCGCATCTATGATTGTGATAGTCTCACCGCCACATAGATAGGAACGGGTCCGATTTCAGATGGTGAGTAAGCAGTCGTCATTATTACTTCCGTTATCGTCATTTTTTTGCGTTCATGCTTCATGCTTGTCACAAAGTGGTCGCCAATGTTCCGTTGTTTAGTCCTGCTGGAAAAAGTGGAACATGACGCACGTGCAGCCGAGCAATTACAACGACGTCAAAAGGAGATGGCAAAAATGCCTCGTTATGGGCAGAATCAGGCTATGAGTTATCTGCAAGCTTCATGCTCCGAGTACGAGAAGATGGTAGCTGAATTTAACGAGACACTCAGTCGCGTCGAAGGCATAATATCGGCGAAACTCAACCGCGACCCCAACGTAAGCATAAGTTCCACATTGGCAAATTTGATGTAGTCTTGTAATGTTTTTCATCCACTGTATCGGAGGCATAGCCAGAAGGAGTCAACAAAGGCGACCATCATCCCTCGAACTTTTATGTGACATCTTATAGAAAAAAGAACCCACAAACGTAGAGCACTAAAAGTTGATCGCCTTCTACAGACTTCAGCGTTATTCCAAAATCTGCGAGTAACGTTTGTGCTGCGCGGATGCAGAGCCTCGTTGAGTCGATGCGATTGAAGCTGTCTAAATTGTCGTTATGTGCTGAGCAGACGCATTTTCACTCAAAATTCATACCAGCTACCTTTCGTCGAAATTTTTACTTCCTGTGATTCTGGGGATAGGAGTCCGCACAGCTGCATCTTCCAAAATATCTCCGCATCATCTGGTCTTTTCTATATGGCAAACTGAAATACTCTATTCTTTGTAGGCAGTTCGCAGGATAAGACTTAATTGCATATAACTGAGTCGAAATATATTTGTAATGGTTTCTTACTTATCAGCGATATGCGTTATCACCAAAATTGAGTAATAAAAAAATAATGGTGACTGGATGTATGTTATAAGGACGCATTGTATGGCAGATAAATATATTTAAGCAGCTGGAGCTTATGAGGAGGGAGAGGATATCGAAGGGGTTCATTAAAAATTTCTGAGATATCATCGGTGTTTGACACCGATGATATCTCAGAAATTGTGTCTTTGACATCGGTATTTCTCTATTGTTTCATTTTATGATATCACACCTCTTCAACCATATTTCTGTATGGACGCACTACGGTTTCACATTTTGTTGCTCCTTTTTTGAACGTTATGGCCATAATTTGTCCCAGCTTAGTTTTTATGACCATATGGCCAAGTATTGTGGCCATATGACCATTATATGAAACGTTGAAGTGGGAATATTTAAGTGAGTTGTTTATAAAATGTTCGTTTCTTTCAGCGAAATCAGATAACACACGAGGATTTGATGAGCCATTTAAGGCGATTCGATCAGGTGTTTAAGGTGATTGCATCGGATGTTTATCAGTGTAATCAGCAGGTTCAGGTGAGCAGAGTTCTTCGTGTTTTACTTTGTTGTTTCTTTAAAGAATGTCAGGTGATAAGAAGAAGATGGACGTTTGAAATGATCCTGTTGCGCTGCAACCCCTCAACATTAGCCGGTTTATAGTCAATAACATCGATGTCTTTTTCCCCTTTTGAAATGACAGATTATTCTCCGACGTAAATTATTTCAGAAATAGCTTTTGCTAATTTCAGTCGTTGCAAATGTTCGCTGTTGATAAACTGGTGAGGAGCTGTAACAGTTATTATTTCCTATTGTTATGCACATTGAATAGAGCGAAGAAGACTCCGATTCTGAATGTGATTTGTTGCGTCCGCCGCAGCGATATTAGATGAGGTCTCTACTTTCTTCCTATAATCGACAGCCATTTGCCAGTGCTTTCTCGAGGATATCTCGGAAGGGTGTGCTTCAGATATGCATCATCAGCTTACAACTTTTTCCTCGAGTTATTCATCGTTCGAAGTGAAATTTCAGATAATGATCAAACGGGGGAAAAAGGTTCGAGTGAGCATGAATAAAAGAATTTAGATATTTGTCTTATTTGTAAAAGAGGTATTTATTGATGTGCTTCACTTTGTCTCATACCGCAGTGATTTATTTTAAGCGTTCGTAAGTTCGTGCTTCCAAAGGCGGTTGTGCTGGAGTCGTGTCTCGATATATGTCTGATTATCAGGTACTCACACAGCGAAGACAGCTAAAATTGTGAAACGCTCCGATGTAACGAGCAAAGAAGAAGGTCCATATTGAATTGTTGTTGGCAAGGATAGGATTTGGCTAAGATGGATTATATTAGAATGAACTTGATTAATTAGGAGTGTTTAGGACGCGAAAGAGGCACTGTTGGAGTATCGAAGAAGGATGATGCCCTATGCGCCGGATCCTTTCGAAAAGAAGTTGGATACTGTGCAAAATGCGATCGCGCTGTCTAAATTCACCGGTTATTTTTTACTGAATTCTTCTTTTTGCATTTTTTAAATGGATTATATAACTTCGATTTAATTGTTGTGAATTGCCGTGTGAGCAGAATTGAATTGTGGAGTGTAATTATTTCTGATAGAGAGCGGAGAGAAAGAGAGAAGCCATGGCTTAGAAACTCGGAAATACTCCATTACTTTTATTCAATCCAGAAAGGCCTTTGCGGTTTCCTGAAATTCGACGTTCTTTGAGCCACTTATAAGTCTCATTTGCAAATGAAGTATTTTGAAGTTGGAATAAATGATTTCGATGGCGTCACGATCGCCTCCGTAGGTAGATGACCATTACCAGGTTACCGTTTCGCTTTTACAAATGTTTTCTCTTGATCTTCTTGCAGTAGCCATTGATGGAAGTGTTGAATAACGCCTAAGATGAATTGTTGTTTCGTAATTAATGTAGTGGGTGCCTATGTTAGAAAGATATTTACATTTCTCCTCATAAGAGTCTCAGAGATATTCTGCGTTCGTTCATCCGCGCACTATTTGCTATGATCTAAGGGACGGTGCTTTGCTCATTTGGTCAACGAAGAGAGGATTGTACAGAGTACGCAGCCATATACGTGACTTGCAATATTGGTGGCTCGTGTGTTTATTCTAAAGAGTGATGATGCGATGTGAAAGGATGCGTTCGTGTTGTACAGCGTATGTGAAGAAGTTTGATTCTTGTTTGGACAGAACTTATTCGATGATGGAAGAATACAATGAAGTTTTTAGGTGCCGAAGCTTTCCCGTCGCAAGTGACGATGATGAAAATAGGTGAACTTGCAAAAGCCGCCACTTCGGCGCAGTCTAGTGGTAAGTAGTCTTCCTCCTAATCTTTGCATTATTTCCGCTCTGTAAGGGATTCGATTTTGCTTTTTCAAAGTGGATGGACGAAGGGGAGGAAACAATTTAAGTTGTAATTGAAGCGTACTTACGCTTTCCCTAATTTTCGTAGTGCTGAGGAAGAAAGAATGAATAATCCGTTCGACCTTTAGTGGATATCATTGTCGCAGTTATGATGAAGTCAGCAAGTGTTCTATTTTTGAGAGGTTAATCTTCAAAAGTCTCCTACAAGGGAACACGAATGGAAAGAGTGAGGACTTGAGATAGGAGAATTTTGCTAAATGAATTCATGGAACCATGTTGAGAAGAATGACTTCATACTGGGTCCATCAAAATTGCATATTTTATGGAGGAATTAAGATGGGCAAAAGACGAGGAGAAGGAGGGCCGGGGATGGAAGCGATCGAGGGTCAGTAAAACGCCTCGTTCATTGTTATCTCAGTCGAGTGGCATTCGTTTTTTATTTTCAACAGTTTGGAAACGTCCGCTTTTATGGTTGGAGATTGTGGACTATGTGACTAATGTGCGAGGAGGTGTTAATTGCATTGGTGATGTAGAATATTGAAGTATGCGGGTTCTACAAGATGAGTGGGTAATTTGCATATATGTAAACTGTAGAAAGTAAAAGGCAGTATAACGCTTGCAGTCATGTTTTTCTTATCCTCTTCGCGTTTTCAGCAGCTGGTGGTTTTGGCGCAAGTGGATCGCTATTCGGGTCGAAGCCTTTAGGAAGTACCCCGTTTTCGTTCAGTACGCCTTCAACCGGCACTTCTGCACCAATGTTCAAACTATTCTCTACGCCTTCTACAAGCACCTCTGCGCCTCTTTTTGGTACCCTTGTCTTTTGTTTATATGATATTTGCAGTAAGATTCGTTCTCTACTATGATCGTAGTGCAGTTGCGTATGCCAATTTCATTACGGTTTCGTTCCTACAACGGCTCATGCTTTTCGTATCATGACTGGGTTGATACGGCGCTAGTGTTTGAGTGCGGAATTCTGCTTTCCATCAGTAGCGCCGGAGTCGGAAATGAGTCTCCGGAGGGAAGTGTTGTAAATAGATGTTATTCAAGCTAGTAGTTGGCAAGTTTTTTTTTTGCTTTCTGTAGTTCATGCCTGTTGATATACTACACGACTTTGTTTATCGTTGTCACATCTAACGTTGAGTTTGCTATGATGTCGCATCGTAGGCAAAGTGTGACTGTTTCTTCCGTAATCTTCATTCAGTCTTTGGAGATGGATAGGGAACTACTGGGGAAAATAGGTACTTGTGGCCAGTGGATGATCGTTGAAATTGAAAGTGATCGTGTATCGTTGTAATATTTACTCCATCAGTTACACTATAAGTATTTTATCAAAACAACTGTCGAAAATAAACCCCGGTTTGTAGATTGATATCGACAAGGCGATGTTAAAGTTGACTTACTTAGCAAGAAAACTTAACTCCTCTATCGACTCGCATCTCCCATTCCTCAGCTTTTCTACTGAATCTCTCAAAAGCATCCGTTAAATGAAGAGCCGCTATGGTACTGTATCACTAATAAAATTTCGTTGCCAATAATGATGCTCGCAAGCAAGGGAAATCTCACAATTCTTTTAAAGAAATAGTCATTAGTGCCTATAATTACGTACGGCTCAATCGTGACAGAAAACTGTGTAGCCGCGTATCTCTTTTAATGGTCATTGTTATGAGGCATTATGTACAACTACCTTCATATGAACAGTAATATTTACAACAGCAATGATGATCTTTTTGCCACTCTTACTGGAGCTTTACAAGTTTGTTCCTCAAGTAGAGAAAAGCAGATATGTCGTAGAAAATAGGACACTTCGACTCCCAGTCCATTGCTTCCAATGAAATGTGTTTCTACTACTGGAAATATCGCCGTGCCAGTAACAATAGTACCACTGTTATAATTACTAGAGTGTAGTATGATTGCAGGCAGCACAACAACCTCGACAGCTGGTGTTCCACCGGCTGCGCCGACCGCATCCTCATCTTTCACTTTTGGCAATACGCTCAACTCGTCGGTTAGTGGTACCCTGTTTGGTGGAAGTGCTAGTAAACCGCTGTTCGGCAAATGATCGCTTTTTGATTCCGCTGTTGAATTTATATGTTCGTTTTTATTGCTTTTTGCTTTGTTGTGATCGAAGTGAGGCGTTAGTTGGTGAGCATTATGTGTGACACAACTAGAGATGGCAATTTCTAAGCCCTAACGAGGTTTTAATCCTCTGAGCACAGAGAGAAATAGAAAGAGGGAGGACGACTAATGGAATTCTTTCTCCAAATGTGGAAGTATAAAATGTAGCTAAAGGGTTTTTCGTGAATAAGTCGATTCGTGTTACGCTGCACAATATAAATGCATCGAGCTTTTTCGAGTGACGGACCCTTCTAAAAACATGGTCGACGTCATAATCAAGTAGGAAGACGGGAATGGAAGAGTGGAAGGAGAGGGGAATGGAGATGATTCCCCCACCAGAGCTATCATTGTCATTTGACGGTCGTATATGCGGAAAGATTTCCTCTTAAGTTTTGCTCGCTCATAGATCGCTGTAATTATTCTCACATTCATAAATCCTGAAATGCAGCTATTTTTTCTTAGAGTACTTTGTCCGTCATACTCCCACCGTTTATATTTTTCATCAGCTTCCTTAAATGATTCGCGGCTTCGGCACCGGACACCGTAGTGTGGATTTCGCTACACTGTACCTTCCTTTCTTCCTCTCAATCGAAGTCCGGCTAGTGTTTTTGGATTCCAATTCAACTTCTTTTCTACCGTTCTAGCTAGTGCGACCAGACGATAATTTACTTTCCTGGATAGTGTATGAATACGGTTGTGATGGCGCTTTTATCTTCGGAGGAGTTAGTCCTTCCTCTTCTTTGGGAAAAAGAGTGGGAAGAAGCATCTCATGTATCACTCACACGTTTTAGACTTTTCCATGAATAATGAAGAAATTGTGGCTCTTGGCTTTCTTGCTGCCAGGCTTTGAGTTTAGCACCTCCTGCAATAACGGAACCTAAATTTTACACTCATTAGAAGAGAGTGATGCAGTTAAACGGCACCTCCTTTTTCAAAAAATTAGTACCATCCTTATAAGGACGGTCATCATGAAGCATATGGTTTCTATGTAAATAGGAGCTATAGGCGTCTCAGAAATATAGGATTGCCCAAAAAAATCCTCGCAGGTGATATTCTAACGGGACGGTAATTGCATAAAACCTTCGGAAGTTCAGTATTTCCCGACTTCACGAGATAGTTTCAAATCGAGAAACCTCCAAACGGGTCTTACCGAAATCAAGTGCATCCGGAGATATACCTCAATCCATCACCTCTCATCTGCTTTCTCTTCCGGTCGCCCACAGGCTTGTTCCATTCAATAGCAGGTTGCTCTTAGTTATGAAGAGAAGGAGGGACGTAGAGGGGACAGTTCGTTTAAAGTGCATAAGAAATCGTTTTATAGAGACAAATTCTGTGTGTTTTTCTGTAGGGGTTATTTTGGCAAATGCATAAGACAGGATCATCGTTATATTGCGCTGTTCATTTTCATGCTACCCGTTGAAATTGTTCTCGTTCTCGTTCGCTTTGATAGATTCCAATTTGCTCCAATATATTGCTATATTGACCTCGATCTATTGTATTTATTTCACGTTTTTATGTTTTATTTCCGCCCAAACTTTATTTCCATCTAATTTCGCTGATTTCCTCACCGACTTATCATTATAACTATGTGAGGTTGTTTCGTGAATTCTTTGCATTTATTGAAGACAAGTTTCGATATGGTGAAGGAAAATTCGCGTAAAATTCAGTTGCAAAATTGCTGTTTATTGTGAGAATATAAAAACTTCGAAAAAGACATCACATAAAGAGGATTCCTCAAGCGATAGTGACATTATTGCATTGTATTTCTGAACGTCACGTTGATCAAGGGATGTACTTCACTGGGGAGAAGGTTAAAGAAGGATTAAAGGATGTACTTCAATGAGGAGAAGATGAAGGAAGGATTAAAGGATGTACTTCAATGAGGAGAAGATGAAGGAAGGATTAAAGGATGTACTTCAATGAGGAGAAGATGAAGGAAGGATTAAAGGATGTACTTCAATGAGGAGAAGATGAAGGAAGGATTAAAGAATGTACTTCAATGGGGAGAAGATAAAAGAAGGATTAAAGGATGTACTTCAATGAGGAGAAGATGAAGGAAGGATTAAAGGATGTACTTCAATGAGGAGAAGATGAAGGAAGGATTAAAGGATGTACTTCAATGGGGAGAAGATAAAAGAAGGATTAAAGAATGTACTTCAATGAGGAGAAGATGAAGGAAGGATTAAAGGATGTACTTCAATGGGGAGAAGATGAAGGAAGGATTAAAGGATGTACTTCAATGAGGAGAAGATGAAGGAAGGATTAAAGGATGTACTTCAATGAGGAGAAGATGAAGGAAGGATTAAAGGATATACTTGAATGGGGAGAAGATGAAGGAAGGATTAAAGGATGTACTTCAATGAGGAGAAGATGAAGGAAGGATTAAAGGATGTACTTCATTGAGGAGAAGATGAAGGAAGGATTAAAGGATGTACTTCACTGGGGAGAAGATTAAGGAAGGATTAAAGGATGTACTTCACTGGGGAGAAGATGAAGGAAGGATTAAAGGATGTACTTCAATGGGGAGAAGATGAAGGAAGGATTAAAGGATGTACTTCAATGAGGAGAAGATAGAAGAAGGATTAAAGAATGTATTTCAATGAGGAGAAGGTGAAGGAAGGATTAAAGGATGTACTTCAATGAGGAGAAGATGAAGGAAGGATTAAAGGATGTACTTCAATATGGAGAAGGTAAAAGAAGGATTAAAGAATGTACTTCAATGGGAGAAGATGAAGGAAGGATTAAAGAATGTACTTCAATGGGAGAAGATGAAGGAAGGATTAAAGAATGTACTTCAATGGGGAGAAGATCAAGGAAGGATTAAAGGATGTACTTCAATGAGGAGAAGATGAAGGAAGGATTAAAGGATGTACTTCAATGAGGAGAAGATGAAAGAAGGATTAAAGAATGTACTTCAATGAGGAGAAGATGAAGGAAGGATTAAAGGATGTACTTCAATGAGGAGAAGATGAAGGAAGGATTAAAGGATGTACTTCAATGGGGAGAAGATAAAAGAAGGATTAAAGAATGTACTTCAATGAGGAGAAGATGAAGGAAGGATTAAAGGATGTACTTCAATGAGGAGAAGATGAAGGAAGGATTAAAGGATGTACTTCAATGAGGAGAAGATGAAAGAAGGATTAAAGGATGTACTTCAATGAGGAGAAGATGAAGGAAGGATTAAAGGATGTACTTCAATGGGGAGAAGATGAAGGAAGGATTAAAGGATGTACTTCAATGAGGAGAAGATGAAGGAAGGATTAAAGGATGTACTTCAATGAGGAGAGGATAGAAGAAGGATTAAAGAATGTACTTCAATGAGGAGAAGATGAAGGAAGGATTAAAGGATGTACTTCAATGAGGAGAAGATGAAGGAAGGATTAAAGGATGTACTTCAATGGGAGAAGATGAAGGAAGGATTAAAGAATGTACTTCAATGAGGAGAAGATGAAGGAAGGATTAAAGGATGTACTTCAATGGGGAGAAGATGAAGGAAGGATTAAAGGATGTACTTCAATGGGAGAAGATGAAGGAAGGATTAAAGGATGTACTTCAATGGGAGAAGATGAAGGAAGGATTAAAGGATGTACTTCAATGGGGAGAAGATGAAGGAAGGATTAAAGGATGTACTTCAATGAGGAGAAGATGAAGGAAGGATTAAAGGATGTACTTCAATGAGGAGAAGATGAAGAAGGATTAAAGGATGTACTTCAATGAGGAGAAGATGAAGGAAGGATTAAAGGATGTACTTCAATGAGGAGAAGATGAAGGAAGGATTAAAGGATGTACTTCAATGGGGAGAAGATAAAAGAAGGATTAAAGGATGTACTTCAATGAGGAGAAGATGAAGGAAGGATTAAAGGATGTACTTCAATGAGGAGAAGATGAAGGAAGGATTAAAGGATGTACTTCAATGGGAGAAGATGAAGGAAGGATTAAAGGATGTACTTCAATGAGGAGAAGATGAAGGAAGGATTAAAGGATGTACTTCAATGGGGAGAAGATGAAGGAAGGATTAAAGGATGTACTTCAATGAGGAGAAGATGAAGGAAGGATTAAAGGATGTACTTCAATGAGGAGAAGATGAAGGAAGGATTAAAGGATGTACTTCAATGAGGAGAAGATGAAGGAAGGATTAAAGGATGTACTTCAATGGGAGAAGATGAAGGAAGGATTAAAGGATGTACTTCAATGAGGAGAAGATGAAGGAAGGATTAAAGGATGTACTTCAATGAGGAGAAGATGAAGGAAGGATTAAAGGATGTACTTCAATGAGGAGAAGATGAAGGAAGGATTAAAGGATGTACTTCAATGAGGAGAAGATGAAGGAAGGATTAAAGGATGTACTTCAATGAGGAGAAGATGAAGGAAGGATTAAAGGATGTACTTCAATGAGGAGAAGATGAAGGAAGGATTAAAGGATGTACTTCAATGAGGAGAAGATGAAGGAAGGATTAAAGGATGTACTTCAATGGGAGAAGATGAAGGAAGGATTAAAGGATGTACTTCAATGAGGAGAAGATGAAGGAAGGATTAAAGGATGTACTTCAATGAGGAGAAGATGAAGGAAGGATTAAAGGATGTACTTCAATGAGGAGAAGATGAAGGAAGGATTAAAGGATGTACTTCAATGAGGAGAAGATGAAGGAAGGATTAAAGGATGTACTTCAATGGGGAGAAGATGAAGGAAGGATTAAAGGATGTACTTCAATGGGAGAAGATGAAGGAAGGATTAAAGGATGTACTTCAATGAGGAGAAGATGAAGGAAGGATTAAAGGATGTACTTCAATGAGGAGAAGATGAAGGAAGGATTAAAGGATGTACTTCAATGAGGAGAAGATGAAGGAAGGATTAAAGGATGTACTTCAATGAGGAGAAGATGAAGGAAGGATTAAAGGATGTACTTCAATGAGGAGAAGATGAAGGAAGGATTAAAGGATGTACTTCAATGAGGAGAAGATGAAGGAAGGATTAAAGGATGTACTTCAATGAGGAGAAGATGAAGGAAGGATTAAAGGATGTACTTCAATGAGGAGAAGATGAAGGAAGGATTAAAGGATGTACTTCAATGAGGAGAAGATGAAGGAAGGATTAAAGGATGTACTTCAATGGGAGAAGATGAAAGAAGGATTAAAGGATGTACTTCAATGAGGAGAAGATGAAGGAAGGATTAAAGGATGTACTTCAATGAGGAGAAGATGAAGGAAGGATTAAAGGATGTACTTCAATGAGGAGAAGATGAAGGAAGGATTAAAGGATGTACTTCAATGAGGAGAAGATGAAGGAAGGATTAAAGGATGTACTTCAATGAGGAGAAGATGAAGGAAGGATTAAAGGATGTACTTCAATGGGAGAAGATGAAGGAAGGATTAAAGGATGTACTTCAATGAGGAGAAGATGAAGGAAGGATTAAAGGATGTACTTCAATGAGGAGAAGATGAAGGAAGGATTAAAGGATGTACTTCAATGAGGAGAAGATGAAGGAAGGATTAAAGGATGTACTTCAATGGGAGAAGATGAAGGAAGGATTAAAGGATGTACTTCAATGAGGAGAAGATGAAGGAAGGATTAAAGGATGTACTTCAATGAGGAGAAGATGAAGGAAGGATTAAAGGATGTACTTCAATGGGGAGAAGATGAAGGAAGGATTAAAGGATGTACTTCAATGAGGAGAAGATGAAGGAAGGATTAAAGGATGTACTTCAATGAGGAGAAGATGAAGGAAGGATTAAAGGATGTACTTCAATGAGGAGAAGATGAAGGAAGGATTAAAGGATGTACTTCAATGAGGAGAAGATGAAAGAAGGATTAAAGGATGTACTTCAATGGGGAGAAGATGAAAGAAGGATTAAAGGATGTACTTCAATGGGAGAAGATGAAGGAAGGATTAAAGGATGTACTTCAATGAGGAGAAGATGAAGGAAGGATTAAAGGATGTACTTCAATGAGGAGAAGATGAAGGAAGGATTAAAGGATGTACTTCAATGAGGAGAAGATGAAGGAAGGATTAAAGGATGTACTTCAATGAGGAGAAGATGAAGGAAGGATTAAAGGATGTACTTCAATGAGGAGAAGATGAAGGAAGGATTAAAGGATGTACTTCAATGAGGAGAAGATGAAGGAAGGATTAAAGGATGTACTTCAATGGGGAGAAGATGAAGGAAGGATTAAAGGATGTACTTCAATGAGGAGAAGATGAAGGAAGGATTAAAGGATGTACTTCAATGAGGAGAAGATGAAGGAAGGATTAAAGGATGTACTTCAATGAGGAGAAGATGAAGGAAGGATTAAAGGATGTACTTCAATGAGGAGAAGATGAAGGAAGGATTAAAGGATGTACTTCAATGAGGAGAAGATGAAGGAAGGATTAAAGGATGTACTTCAATGAGGAGAAGATGAAGGAAGGATTAAAGGATGTACTTCAATGAGGAGAAGATGAAGGAAGGATTAAAGGATGTACTTCAATGAGGAGAAGATGAAGGAAGGATTAAAGGATGTACTTCAATGAGGAGAAGATGAAGGAAGGATTAAAGGATGTACTTCAATGAGGAGAAGATGAAGGAAGGATTAAAGGATGTACTTCAATGAGGAGAAGATGAAGGAAGGATTAAAGGATGTACTTCAATGAGGAGAAGATGAAGGAAGGATTAAAGGATGTACTTCAATGAGGAGAAGATGAAGGAAGGATTAAAGGATGTACTTCAATGGGAGAAGATGAAGGAAGGATTAAAGGAATGTACTTCAATGGGAGAAGATGAAGGAAGGATTAAAGGATGTACTTCAATGAGGAGAAGATGAAGGAAGGATTAAAGGATGTACTTCAATGAGGAGAAGATGAAGGAAGGATTAAAGGATGTACTTCAATGAGGAGAAGATGAAGGAAGGATTAAAGGATGTACTTCAATGAGGAGAAGATGAAGGAAGGATTAAAGGATGTACTTCAATGAGGAGAAGATGAAGGAAGGATTAAAGGATGTACTTCAATGAGGAGAAGATGAAGGAAGGATTAAAGGATGTACTTCAATGAGGAGAAGATGAAGGAAGGATTAAAGGATGTACTTCAATGAGGAGAAGATGAAGGAAGGATTAAAGGATGTACTTCAATGAGGAGAAGATGAAGGAAGGATTAAAGGATGTACTTCAATGAGGAGAAGATGAAGGAAGGATTAAAGGATGTACTTCAATGGGGAGAAGATGAAGGAAGGATTAAAGGATGTACTTCAATGAGGAGAAGATGAAGGAAGGATTAAAGGATGTACTTCAATGAGGAGAAGATGAAGGAAGGATTAAAGGATGTACTTCAATGGGAGAAGATGAAGGAAGGATTAAAGGATGTACTTCAATGGGAGAAGATGAAGGAAGGATTAAAGGATGTACTTCAATGAGGAGAAGATGAAGGAAGGATTAAAGGATGTACTTCAATGAGGAGAAGATGAAGGAAGGATTAAAGGATGTACTTCAATGAGGAGAAGATGAAGGAAGGATTAAAGGATGTACTTCAATGAGGAGAAGATGAAGGAAGGATTAAAGGATGTACTTCAATGAGGAGAAGATGAAGGAAGGATTAAAGGATGTACTTCAATGGGGAGAAGATGAAGGAAGGATTAAAGGATGTACTTCAATGAGGAGAAGATGAAGGAAGGATTAAAGGATGTACTTCAATGAGGAGAAGATGAAGGAAGGATTAAAGGATGTACTTCAATGAGGAGAAGATGAAGGAAGGATTAAAGGATGTACTTCAATGAGGAGAAGATGAAGGAAGGATTAAAGGATGTACTTCAATGGGAGAAGATGAAGAAGGATTAAAGGATGTACTTCAATGAGGAGAAGATGAAGGAAGGATTAAAGGATGTACTTCAATGAGGAGAAGATGAAGGAAGGATTAAAGGATGTACTTCAATGAGGAGAAGATGAAGGAAGGATTAAAGGATGTACTTCAATGAGGAGAAGATGAAAGAAGGATTAAAGGATGTACTTCAATGAGGAGAAGATGAAGGAAGGATTAAAGGATGTACTTCAATGAGGAGAAGATGAAGGAAGGATTAAAGGATGTACTTCAATGAGGAGAAGATGAAGGAAGGATTAAAGGATGTACTTCAATGAGGAGAAGATGAAGGAAGGATTAAAGGATGTACTTCAATGAGGAGAAGATGAAGGAAGGATTAAAGGATGTACTTCAATGAGGAGAAGATGAAGGAAGGATTAAAGGATGTACTTCAATGAGGAGAAGATGAAGGAAGGATTAAAGGATGTACTTCAATGAGGAGAAGATGAAGGAAGGATTAAAGGATGTACTTCAATGAGGAGAAGATGAAGGAAGGATTAAAGGATGTACTTCAATGAGGAGAAGATGAAGGAAGGATTAAAGGATGTACTTCAATGAGGAGAAGATGAAGGAAGGATTAAAGGATGTACTTCAATGAGGAGAAGATGAAGGAAGGATTAAAGGATGTACTTCAATGAGGAGAAGATGAAGGAAGGATTAAAGGATGTACTTCAATGAGGAGAAGATGAAGGAAGGATTAAAGGATGTACTTCAATGAGGAGAAGATGAAGGAAGGATTAAAGGATGTACTTCAATGAGGAGAAGATGAAGGAAGGATTAAAGGATGTACTTCAATGAGGAGAAGATGAAGGAAGGATTAAAGGATGTACTTCAATGGGAGAAGATGAAGGAAGGATTAAAGGATGTACTTCAATGAGGAGAAGATGAAGGAAGGATTAAAGGATGTACTTCAATGAGGAGAAGATGAAGGAAGGATTAAAGGATGTACTTCAATGAGGAGAAGATGAAAGAAGGATTAAAGGATGTACTTCAATGGGAGAAGATGAAGGAAGGATTAAAGGATGTACTTCAATGAGGAGAAGATGAAGGAAGGATTAAAGGATGTACTTCAATGAGGAGAAGATGAAGGAAGGATTAAAGGATGTACTTCAATGAGGAGAAGATGAAGGAAGGATTAAAGGATGTACTTCAATGAGGAGAAGATGAAGGAAGGATTAAAGGATGTACTTCAATGAGGAGAAGATGAAGGAAGGATTAAAGGATGTACTTCAATGAGGAGAAGATGAAGGAAGGATTAAAGGATGTACTTCAATGAGGAGAAGATGAAGGAAGGATTAAAG
The DNA here is from genome assembly GCA_037576465.1 of Parascaris univalens. NCBI lineage: Eukaryota > Metazoa > Nematoda > Chromadorea > Rhabditida > Ascarididae > Parascaris > Parascaris univalens. The sequence goes on from CM075173.1 coordinate 31,559,464, forward strand.
GATGTACTTCAATGGGGAGAAGATGAAGGAAGGATTAAAGGATGTACTTCAATGAGGAGAAGATGAAGGAAGGATTAAAGGATGTACTTCAATGGGAGAAGATGAAGGAAGGATTAAAGGATGTACTTCAATGAGGAGAAGATGAAGGAAGGATTAAAGGATGTACTTCAATGAGGAGAAGATGAAGGAAGGATTAAAGGATGTACTTCAATGGGGAGAAGATGAAGGAAGGATTAAAGGATGTACTTCAATGAGGAGAAGATGAAGGAAGGATTAAAGGATGTACTTCAATGAGGAGAAGATGAAGGAAGGATTAAAGGATGTACTTCAATGAGGAGAAGATGAAAGAAGGATTAAAGGATGTACTTCAATGAGGAGAAGATGAAGGAAGGATTAAAGGATGTACTTCAATGAGGAGAAGATGAAGGAAGGATTAAAGGATGTACTTCAATGAGGAGAAGATGAAGGAAGGATTAAAGGATGTACTTCAATGAGGAGAAGATGAAGGAAGGATTAAAGGATGTACTTCAATGGGGAGAAGATGAAGGAAGGATTAAAGGATGTACTTCAATGAGGAGAAGATGAAGGAAGGATTAAAGGATGTACTTCAATGGGAGAAGATGAAGGAAGGATTAAAGGATGTACTTCAATGAGGAGAAGATGAAGGAAGGATTAAAGGATGTACTTCAATGAGGAGAAGATGAAGGAAGGATTAAAGGATGTACTTCAATGAGGAGAAGATGAAAGAAGGATTAAAGGATGTACTTCAATGAGGAGAAGATGAAGGAAGGATTAAAGGATGTACTTCAATGAGGAGAAGATGAAGGAAGGATTAAAGGATGTACTTCAATGAGGAGAAGATGAAGGAAGGATTAAAGGATGTACTTCAATGAGGAGAAGATGAAGGAAGGATTAAAGGATGTACTTCAATGAGGAGAAGATGAAGGAAGGATTAAAGGATGTACTTCAATGGGGAGAAGATGAAGGAAGGATTAAAGGATGTACTTCAATGAGGAGAAGATGAAGGAAGGATTAAAGGATGTACTTCAATGAGGAGAAGATGAAGGAAGGATTAAAGGATGTACTTCAATGGGAGAAGATGAAGGAAGGATTAAAGGATGTACTTCAATGAGGAGAAGATGAAGGAAGGATTAAAGGATGTACTTCAATGAGGAGAAGATGAAGGAAGGATTAAAGGATGTACTTCAATGAGGAGAAGATGAAGGAAGGATTAAAGGATGTACTTCAATGAGGAGAAGATGAAGGAAGGATTAAAGGATGTACTTCAATGGGGAGAAGATGAAAGAAGGATTAAAGGATGTACTTCAATGAGGAGAAGATGAAGGAAGGATTAAAGGATGTACTTCAATGAGGAGAAGATGAAGGAAGGATTAAAGGATGTACTTCAATGAGGAGAAGATGAAGGAAGGATTAAAGGATGTACTTCAATGGGGAGAAGATGAAGGAAGGATTAAAGGATGTACTTCAATGAGGAGAAGATGAAGGAAGGATTAAAGGATGTACTTCAATGAGGAGAAGATGAAGGAAGGATTAAAGGATGTACTTCAATGAGGAGAAGATGAAGGAAGGATTAAAGGATGTACTTCAATGAGGAGAAGATGAAGGAAGGATTAAAGGATGTACTTCAATGAGGAGAAGATGAAGGAAGGATTAAAGGATGTACTTCAATGAGGAGAAGATGAAGGAAGGATTAAAGGATGTACTTCAATGAGGAGAAGATGAAGGAAGGATTAAAGGATGTACTTCAATGAGGAGAAGATGAAGGAAGGATTAAAGGATGTACTTCAATGAGGAGAAGATGAAGGAAGGATTAAAGGATGTACTTCAATGGGAGAAGATGAAGAAGGATTAAAGGATGTACTTCAATGAGGAGAAGATGAAGGAAGGATTAAAGGATGTACTTCAATGAGGAGAAGATGAAGGAAGGATTAAAGGATGTACTTCAATGAGGAGAAGATGAAGGAAGGATTAAAGGATGTACTTCAATGAGGAGAAGATGAAGGAAGGATTAAAGGATGTACTTCAATGAGGAGAAGATGAAGGAAGGATTAAAGGATGTACTTCAATGAGGAGAAGATGAAGGAAGGATTAAAGGATGTACTTCAATGAGGAGAAGATGAAGGAAGGATTAAAGGATGTACTTCAATGGGAGAAGATGAAGGAAGGATTAAAGGATGTACTTCAATGAGGAGAAGATGAAGGAAGGATTAAAGGATGTACTTCAATGAGGAGAAGATGAAGGAAGGATTAAAGGATGTACTTCAATGAGGAGAAGATGAAGGAAGGATTAAAGGATGTACTTCAATGAGGAGAAGATGAAGGAAGGATTAAAGGATGTACTTCAATGAGGAGAAGATGAAGGAAGGATTAAAGGATGTACTTCAATGAGGAGAAGATGAAGGAAGGATTAAAGGATGTACTTCAATGAGGAGAAGATGAAGGAAGGATTAAAGGATGTACTTCAATGAGGAGAAGATGAAGGAAGGATTAAAGGATGTACTTCAATGAGGAGAAGATGAAGGAAGGATTAAAGGATGTACTTCAATGAGGAGAAGATGAAGGAAGGATTAAAGGATGTACTTCAATGAGGAGAAGATGAAGGAAGGATTAAAGGATGTACTTCAATGAGGAGAAGATGAAGGAAGGATTAAAGGATGTACTTCAATGAGGAGAAGATGAAGGAAGGATTAAAGGATGTACTTCAATGGGGAGAAGATGAAGGAAGGATTAAAGGATGTACTTCAATGAGGAGAAGATGAAGGAAGGATTAAAGGATGTACTTCAATGAGGAGAAGATGAAGGAAGGATTAAAGGATGTACTTCAATGAGGAGAAGATGAAGGAAGGATTAAAGGATGTACTTCAATGAGGAGAAGATGAAGGAAGGATTAAAGGATGTACTTCAATGAGGAGAAGATGAAGGAAGGATTAAAGGATGTACTTCAATGGGGAGAAGATGAAGGAAGGATTAAAGGATGTACTTCAATGAGGAGAAGATGAAGGAAGGATTAAAGGATGTACTTCAATGAGGAGAAGATGAAGGAAGGATTAAAGGATGTACTTCAATGAGGAGAAGATGAAGGAAGGATTAAAGGATGTACTTCAATGGGGAGAAGATGAAAGAAGGATTAAAGGATGTACTTCAATGGGGAGAAGATGAAGGAAGGATTAAAGGATGTACTTCAATGAGGAGAAGATGAAGGAAGGATTAAAGGATGTACTTCAATGAGGAGAAGATGAAGGAAGGATTAAAGGATGTACTTCAATGGGAGAAGATGAAAGAAGGATTAAAGGATGTACTTCAATGGGAGAAGATGAAGGAAGGATTAAAGGATGTACTTCAATGGGGAGAAGATGAAGGAAGGATTAAAGGATGTACTTCAATGGGAGAAGATGAAGGAAGGATTAAAGGATGTACTTCAATGGGGAGAAGATGAAGGAAGGATTAAAGGATGTACTTCAATGAGGAGAAGATGAAGGAAGGATTAAAGGATGTACTTCAATGGGGAGAAGATGAAGGAAGGATTAAAGGATGTACTTCAATGAGGAGAAGATGAAGGAAGGATTAAAGGATGTACTTCAATGAGGAGAAGATGAAGGAAGGATTAAAGGATGTACTTCAATGAGGAGAAGATGAAGGAAGGATTAAAGGATGTACTTCAATGGGAGAAGATGAAAGAAGGATTAAAGGATGTACTTCAATGAGGAGAAGATGAAGGAAGGATTAAAGGATGTACTTCAATGGGAGAAGATGAAGGAAGGATTAAAGGATGTACTTCAATGAGGAGAAGATGAAGGAAGGATTAAAGGATGTACTTCAATGAGGAGAAGATGAAAGAAGGATTAAAGGATGTACTTCAATGGGGAGAAGATGAAGGAAGGATTAAAGGATGTACTTCAATGAGGAGAAGATGAAGGAAGGATTAAAGGATGTACTTCAATGAGGAGAAGATGAAGGAAGGATTAAAGGATGTACTTCAATGAGGAGAAGATGAAGGAAGGATTAAAGGATGTACTTCAATGAGGAGAAGATGAAGGAAGGATTAAAGGATGTACTTCAATGAGGAGAAGATGAAGGAAGGATTAAAGGATGTACTTCAATGAGGAGAAGATGAAGGAAGGATTAAAGGATGTACTTCAATGAGGAGAAGATGAAGGAAGGATTAAAGGATGTACTTCAATGGGGAGAAGATGAAGGAAGGATTAAAGGATGTACTTCAATGAGGAGAAGATGAAGGAAGGATTAAAGGATGTACTTCAATGGGGAGAAGATGAAGGAAGGATTAAAGGATGTACTTCAATGGGAGAAGATGAAGGAAGGATTAAAGGATGTACTTCAATGAGGAGAAGATGAAGGAAGGATTAAAGGATGTACTTCAATGGGGAGAAGATGAAGGAAGGATTAAAGGATGTACTTCAATGAGGAGAAGATGAAGGAAGGATTAAAGGATGTACTTCAATGAGGAGAAGATGAAGGAAGGATTAAAGGATGTACTTCAATGAGGAGAAGATGAAGGAAGGATTAAAGGATGTACTTCAATGAGGAGAAGATGAAGGAAGGATTAAAGGATGTACTTCAATGAGGAGAAGATGAAGGAAGGATTAAAGGATGTACTTCAATGGGGAGAAGATGAAAGAAGGATTAAAGGATGTACTTCAATGAGGAGAAGATGAAGGAAGGATTAAAGGATGTACTTCAATGAGGAGAAGATGAAGGAAGGATTAAAGGATGTACTTCAATGGGAGAAGATGAAGGAAGGATTAAAGGATGTACTTCAATGAGGAGAAGATGAAGGAAGGATTAAAGGATGTACTTCAATGGGGAGAAGATGAAGGAAGGATTAAAGGATGTACTTCAATGAGGAGAAGATGAAGGAAGGATTAAAGGATGTACTTCAATGAGGAGAAGATGAAGGAAGGATTAAAGGATGTACTTCAATGAGGAGAAGATGAAAGAAGGATTAAAGGATGTACTTCAATGAGGAGAAGATGAAGGAAGGATTAAAGGATGTACTTCAATGAGGAGAAGATGAAGGAAGGATTAAAGGATGTACTTCAATGAGGAGAAGATGAAGGAAGGATTAAAGGATGTACTTCAATGAGGAGAAGATGAAGGAAGGATTAAAGGATGTACTTCAATGAGGAGAAGATGAAGGAAGGATTAAAGGATGTACTTCAATGAGGAGAAGATGAAGGAAGGATTAAAGGATGTACTTCAATGGGGAGAAGATGAAGGAAGGATTAAAGGATGTACTTCAATGAGGAGAAGATGAAGGAAGGATTAAAGGATGTACTTCAATGAGGAGAAGATGAAGGAAGGATTAAAGGATGTACTTCAATGAGGAGAAGATGAAGGAAGGATTAAAGGATGTACTTCAATGAGGAGAAGATGAAGGAAGGATTAAAGGATGTACTTCAATGAGGAGAAGATGAAGGAAGGATTAAAGGATGTACTTCAATGAGGAGAAGATGAAGGAAGGATTAAAGGATGTACTTCAATGAGGAGAAGATGAAGGAAGGATTAAAGGATGTACTTCAATGGGGAGAAGATGAAGGAAGGATTAAAGGATGTACTTCAATGAGGAGAAGATGAAGGAAGGATTAAAGGATGTACTTCAATGAGGAGAAGATGAAGGAAGGATTAAAGGATGTACTTCAATGAGGAGAAGATGAAGGAAGGATTAAAGGATGTACTTCAATGAGGAGAAGATGAAGGAAGGATTAAAGGATGTACTTCAATGAGGAGAAGATGAAGGAAGGATTAAAGGATGTACTTCAATGGGAGAAGATGAAAGAAGGATTAAAGGATGTACTTCAATGGGAGAAGATGAAGGAAGGATTAAAGGATGTACTTCAATGAGGAGAAGATGAAGGAAGGATTAAAGGATGTACTTCAATGAGGAGAAGATGAAGGAAGGATTAAAGGATGTACTTCAATGAGGAGAAGATGAAGGAAGGATTAAAGGATGTACTTCAATGAGGAGAAGATGAAGGAAGGATTAAAGGATGTACTTCAATGAGGAGAAGATGAAGGAAGGATTAAAGGATGTACTTCAATGAGGAGAAGATGAAGGAAGGATTAAAGGATGTACTTCAATGAGGAGAAGATGAAGGAAGGATTAAAGGATGTACTTCAATGAGGAGAAGATGAAGGAAGGATTAAAGGATGTACTTCAATGAGGAGAAGATGAAGGAAGGATTAAAGGATGTACTTCAATGGGGAGAAGATGAAAGAAGGATTAAAGGATGTACTTCAATGGGGAGAAGATGAAGGAAGGATTAAAGGATGTACTTCAATGAGGAGAAGATGAAGGAAGGATTAAAGGATGTACTTCAATGAGGAGAAGATGAAGGAAGGATTAAAGGATGTACTTCAATGAGGAGAAGATGAAGGAAGGATTAAAGGATGTACTTCAATGGGAGAAGATGAAGGAAGGATTAAAGGATGTACTTCAATGAGGAGAAGATGAAGGAAGGATTAAAGGATGTACTTCAATGAGGAGAAGATGAAGGAAGGATTAAAGGATGTACTTCAATGAGGAGAAGATGAAGGAAGGATTAAAGGATGTACTTCAATGAGGAGAAGATGAAGGAAGGATTAAAGGATGTACTTCAATGAGGAGAAGATGAAGGAAGGATTAAAGGATGTACTTCAATGGGAGAAGATGAAGGAAGGATTAAAGGATGTACTTCAATGGGGAGAAGATGAAGGAAGGATTAAAGGATGTACTTCAATGAGGAGAAGATGAAGGAAGGATTAAAGGATGTACTTCAATGAGGAGAAGATGAAGGAAGGATTAAAGGATGTACTTCAATGGGAGAAGATGAAGGAAGGATTAAAGGATGTACTTCAATGGGAGAAGATGAAGGAAGGATTAAAGGATGTACTTCAATGGGGAGAAGATGAAGGAAGGATTAAAGGATGTACTTCAATGAGGAGAAGATGAAGGAAGGATTAAAGGATGTACTTCAATGAGGAGAAGATGAAGGAAGGATTAAAGGATGTACTTCAATGGGGAGAAGATGAAGGAAGGATTAAAGGATGTACTTCAATGGGGAGAAGATGAAGGAAGGATTAAAGGATGTACTTCAATGAGGAGAAGATGAAGGAAGGATTAAAGGATGTACTTCAATGGGAGAAGATGAAAGAAGGATTAAAGGATGTACTTCAATGAGGAGAAGATGAAGGAAGGATTAAAGGATGTACTTCAATGGGGAGAAGATGAAGAAGGATTAAAGATGTACTTCAATGAGGAGAAGATGAAGGAAGGATTAAAGGATGTACTTCAATGAGGAGAAGATGAAGGAAGGATTAAAGGATGTACTTCAATGAGGAGAAGATGAAGGAAGGATTAAAGGATGTACTTCAATGAGGAGAAGATGAAGGAAGGATTAAAGGATGTACTTCAATGGGAGAAGATGAAAGAAGGATTAAAGGATGTACTTCAATGGGGAGAAGATGAAAGAAGGATTAAAGGATGTACTTCAATGAGGAGAAGATGAAGGAAGGATTAAAGGATGTACTTCAATGAGGAGAAGATGAAGGAAGGATTAAAGGATGTACTTCAATGAGGAGAAGATGAAGGAAGGATTAAAGGATGTACTTCAATGGGAGAAGATGAAGGAAGGATTAAAGGATGTACTTCAATGAGGAGAAGATGAAGGAAGGATTAAAGGATGTACTTCAATGAGGAGAAGATGAAGGAAGGATTAAAGGATGTACTTCAATGAGGAGAAGATGAAGGAAGGATTAAAGGATGTACTTCAATGAGGAGAAGATGAAGGAAGGATTAAAGGATGTACTTCAATGAGGAGAAGATGAAGGAAGGATTAAAGGATGTACTTCAATGGGAGAAGATGAAGGAAGGATTAAAGGATGTACTTCAATGGGGAGAAGATGAAGGAAGGATTAAAGGATGTACTTCAATGAGGAGAAGATGAAGGAAGGATTAAAGGATGTACTTCAATGAGGAGAAGATGAAGGAAGGATTAAAGGATGTACTTCAATGGGAGAAGATGAAGGAAGGATTAAAGGATGTACTTCAATGGGAGAAGATGAAAGAAGGATTAAAGGATGTACTTCAATGAGGAGAAGATGAAGGAAGGATTAAAGGATGTACTTCAATGAGGAGAAGATGAAGGAAGGATTAAAGGATGTACTTCAATGAGGAGAAGATGAAGGAAGGATTAAAGGATGTACTTCAATGAGGAGAAGATGAAGGAAGGATTAAAGGATGTACTTCAATGAGGAGAAGATGAAGGAAGGATTAAAGGATGTACTTCAATGAGGAGAAGATGAAAGAAGGATTAAAGGATGTACTTCAATGGGGAGAAGATGAAGAAGGATTAAAGGATGTACTTCAATGAGGAGAAGATGAAGGAAGGATTAAAGGATGTACTTCAATGGGGAGAAGATGAAAGAAGGATTAAAGGATGTACTTCAATGGGAGAAGATGAAGGAAGGATTAAAGGATGTACTTCAATGAGGAGAAGATGAAGGAAGGATTAAAGGATGTACTTCAATGAGGAGAAGATGAAGGAAGGATTAAAGAATGTACTTCAATGGGAGAAGATGAAGGAAGGATTAAAGGATGTACTTCAATGAGGAGAAGATGAAGGAAGGATTAAAGGATGTACTTCAATGAGGAGAAGATGAAGGAAGGATTAAAGGATGTACTTCAATGGGAGAAGATGAAGGAAGGATTAAAGGATGTACTTCAATGAGGAGAAGATGAAGGAAGGATTAAAGGATGTACTTCAATGGGGAGAAGATGAAGGAAGGATTAAAGGATGTACTTCAATGGGGAGAAGATGAAGGAAGGATTAAAGATGTACTTCAATGAGGAGAAGATGAAGGAAGGATTAAAGGATGTACTTCAATGAGGAGAAGATGAAGGAAGGATTAAAGGATGTACTTCAATGGGGAGAAGATGAAGGAAGGATTAAAGGATGTACTTCAATGAGGAGAAGATGAAGGAAGGATTAAAGGATGTACTTCAATGAGGAGAAGATGAAGGAAGGATTAAAGGATGTACTTCAATGGGGAGAAGATGAAGGAAGGATTAAAGGATGTACTTCAATGAGGAGAAGATGAAGGAAGGATTAAAGGATGTACTTCAATGAGGAGAAGATGAAGGAAGGATTAAAGGATGTACTTCAATGAGGAGAAGATGAAGGAAGGATTAAAGGATGTACTTCAATGAGGAGAAGATGAAGGAAGGATTAAAGGATGTACTTCAATGGGAGAAGATGAAAGAAGGATTAAAGGATGTACTTCAATGGGGAGAAGATGAAGGAAGGATTAAAGGATGTACTTCAATGAGGAGAAGATGAAGGAAGGATTAAAGGATGTACTTCAATGAGGAGAAGATGAAGGAAGGATTAAAGGATGTACTTCAATGAGGAGAAGATGAAGGAAGGATTAAAGGATGTACTTCAATGAGGAGAAGATGAAGGAAGGATTAAAGGATGTACTTCAATGAGGAGAAGATGAAGGAAGGATTAAAGGATGTACTTCAATGGGAGAAGATGAAAGAAGGATTAAAGGATGTACTTCAATGAGGAGAAGATGAAGGAAGGATTAAAGGATGTACTTCAATGAGGAGAAGATGAAGGAAGGATTAAAGGATGTACTTCAATGAGGAGAAGATGAAGGAAGGATTAAAGGATGTACTTCAATGGGAGAAGATGAAGGAAGGATTAAAGGATGTACTTCAATGAGGAGAAGATGAAGAAGGATTAAAGGATGTACTTCAATGAGGAGAAGATGAAGGAAGGATTAAAGGATGTACTTCAATGAGGAGAAGATGAAGGAAGGATTAAAGGATGTACTTCAATGAGGAGAAGATGAAGGAAGGATTAAAGGATGTACTTCAATGAGGAGAAGATGAAGGAAGGATTAAAGGATGTACTTCAATGGGAGAAGATGAAGGAAGGATTAAAGGATGTACTTCAATGGGAGAAGATGAAGGAAGGATTAAAGGATGTACTTCAATGAGGAGAAGATGAAGGAAGGATTAAAGGATGTACTTCAATGAGGAGAAGATGAAGGAAGGATTAAAGGATGTACTTCAATGAGGAGAAGATGAAGGAAGGATTAAAGGATGTACTTCAATGGGAGAAGATGAAGGAAGGATTAAAGGATGTACTTCAATGGGGAGAAGATGAAGGAAGGATTAAAGGATGTACTTCAATGAGGAGAAGATGAAGGAAGGATTAAAGGATGTACTTCAATGGGAGAAGATGAAAGGAGGATTAAAGGATGTACTTCAATGAGGAGAAGATGAAGGAAGGATTAAAGGATGTACTTCAATGGGGAGAAGATGAAGGAAGGATTAAAGGATGTACTTCAATGGGAAGATATGAAGAAGGATTAAAGGATGTACTTCAATGAGGAGAAGATGAAGGAAGGATTAAAGGATGTACTTCAATGAGGAGAAGATGAAGGAAGGATTAAAGGATGTACTTCAATGAGGAGAAGATGAAGGAAGGATTAAAGGATGTACTTCAATGAGGAGAAGATGAAGGAAGGATTAAAGGATGTACTTCAATGAGGAGAAGATGAAGGAAGGATTAAAGAATGTACTTCAATGGGGAGAAGATGAAGGAGGATTAAAGGATGTACTTCAATGAGGAGAAGATGAAGGAAGGATTAAAGGATGTACTTCAATGAGGAGAAGATGAAGGAAGGATTAAAGGATGTACTTCAATGAGGAGAAGATGAAGGAAGGATTAAAGGATGTACTTCAATGAGGAGAAGATGAAGGAAGGATTAAAGGATGTACTTCAATGAGGAGAAGATGAAGGAAGGATTAAAGGATGTACTTCAATGGGAGAAGATGAAGGAAGGATTAAAGGATGTACTTCAATGGGAGAAGATGAAGGAAGGATTAAAGGATGTACTTCAATGAGGAGAAGATGAAGGAAGGATTAAAGGATGTACTTCAATGAGGAGAAGATGAAGGAAGGATTAAAGGATGTACTTCAATGAGGAGAAGATGAAGGAAGGATTAAAGGATGTACTTCAATGAGGAGAAGATGAAGGAAGGATTAAAGGATGTACTTCAATGAGGAGAAGATGAAGGAAGGATTAAAGGATGTACTTCAATGGGGAGAAGATGAAGGAAGGATTAAAGGATGTACTTCAATGAGGAGAAGATGAAGGAAGGATTAAAGGATGTACTTCAATGGGGAAAGATGAAGGAAGGATTAAAGGATGTACTTCAATGGGGAGAAGATGAAAGAAGGATTAAAGGATGTACTTCAATGAGAAGATGAAGGAAGGATTAAAGGATGTACTTCAATGAGGAGAAGATGAAGGAAGGATTAAAGGATGTACTTCAATGAGGAGAAGATGAAGGAAGGATTAAAGGATGTACTTCAATGAGGAGAAGATGAAGGAAGGATTAAAGGATGTACTTCAATGAGGAGAAGATGAAGGAAGGATTAAAGGATGTACTTCAATGAGGAGAAGATGAAGGAAGGATTAAAGGATGTACTTCAATGAGGAGAAGATGAAGGAAGGATTAAAGGATGTACTTCAATGGGGAGAAGATGAAAGAAGGATTAAAGGATGTACTTCAATGGGGAGAAGATGAAGGAAGGATTAAAGGATGTACTTCAATGAGGAGAAGATGAAGGAAGGATTAAAGGATGTACTTCAATGAGGAGAAGATGAAGGAAGGATTAAAGGATGTACTTCAATGAGGAGAAGATGAAGGAAGGATTAAAGGATGTACTTCAATGGGAGAAGATGAAGGAAGGATTAAAGGATGTACTTCAATGAGGAGAAGATGAAGGAAGGATTAAAGGATGTACTTCAATGAGGAGAAGATGAAGGAAGGATTAAAGGATGTACTTCAATGAGGAGAAGATGAAGGAAGGATTAAGGATGTACTTCAATGAGGAGAAGATGAAGGAAGGATTAAAGATGTACTTCAATGAGGAGAAGATGAAGGAAGGATTAAAGGATGTACTTCAATGGGGAGAAGATGAAGGAAGGATTAAAGGATGTACTTCAATGGGGAGAAGATGAAGGAAGGATTAAAGGATGTACTTCAATGAGGAGAAGATGAAGGAAGGATTAAAGGATGTACTTCAATGAGGAGAAGATGAAGGAAGGATTAAAGGATGTACTTCAATGGGGAGAAGATGAAGGAAGGATTAAAGGATGTACTTCAATGAGGAGAAGATGAAGGAAGGATTAAAGGATGTACTTCAATGAGGAGAAGATGAAGGAAGGATTAAAGGATGTACTTCAATGGGGAGAAGATAAGGAAGGATTAAAGGATGTACTTCAATGAGGAGAAGATGAAGGAAGGATTAAAGGATGTACTTCAATGAGGAGAAGATGAAGGAAGGATTAAAGGATGTACTTCAATGAGGAGAAGATGAAGGAAGGATTAAAGGATGTACTTCAATGGGGAGAAGATGAAGGAAGGATTAAAGGATGTACTTCAATGGGAGAAGATGAAGGAAGGATTAAAGGATGTACTTCAATGAGGAGAAGATGAAGAAGGATTAAAGGATGTACTTCAATGAGGAGAAGATGAAGGAAGGATTAAAGGATGTACTTCAATGAGGAGAAGATGAAGGAAGGATTAAAGGATGTACTTCAATGAGGAGAAGATGAAGGAAGGATTAAAGGATGTACTTCAATGGGGAGAAGATAAAAGAAGGATTAAAGGATGTACTTCAATGAGGAGAAGATGAAGGAAGGATTAAAGGATGTACTTCAATGGGAGAAGATGAAGGAAGGATTAAAGGATGTACTTCAATGAGGAGAAGATGAAGGAAGGATTAAAGGATGTACTTCAATGAGGAGAAGATGAAGGAAGGATTAAAGGATGTACTTCAATGAGGAGAAGATGAAGGAAGGATTAAAGGATGTACTTCAATGAGGAGAAGATGAAGGAAGGATTAAAGGATGTACTTCAATGAGGAGAAGATGAAGGAAGGATTAAAGGATGTACTTCAATGAGGAGAAGATGAAGGAAGGATTAAAGGATGTACTTCAATGAGGAGAAGATGAAGGAAGGATTAAAGGATGTACTTCAATGAGGAGAAGATGAAGGAAGGATTAAAGGATGTACTTCAATGAGGAGAAGATGAAGGAAGGATTAAAGGATGTACTTCAATGAGGAGAAGATGAAGGAAGGATTAAAGGATGTACTTCAATGAGGAGAAGATGAAGGAGGATTAAAGGATGTACTTCAATGAGGAGAAGATGAAGGAAGGATTAAAGGATGTACTTCAATGAGGAGAAGATGAAGGAAGGATTAAAGGATGTACTTCAATGGGAGAAGATGAAGAAGGATTAAAGGATGTACTTCAATGGGGAGAAGATGAAGGAAGGATTAAAGGATGTACTTCAATGGGAGAAGATGAAGGAAGGATTAAAGGATGTACTTCAATGAGGAGAAGATGAAGGAAGGATTAAAGGATGTACTTCAATGGGAGAAGATGAAGGAAGGATTAAAGGATGTACTTCAATGAGGAGAAGATGAAGGAAGGATTAAAGGATGTACTTCAATGAGGAGAAGATGAAGGAAGGATTAAAGATGTACTTCAATGGGAGAAGATAAAGAAGGATTAAAGGATGTACTTCAATGAGGAGAAGATGAAGGAAGGATTAAAGGATGTACTTCAATGAGGAGAAGATGAAGGAAGGATTAAAGATGTACTTCAATGGGAGAAGATGAAGAAGGATTAAAGGATGTACTTCAATGGGGAGAAGATGAAGGAAGGATTAAAGGATGTACTTCAATGAGGAGAAGATGAAGGAAGGATTAAAGGATGTACTTCAATGAGGAGAAGATGAAGGAAGGATTAAAGGATGTACTTCAATGAGGAGAAGATGAAGGAAGGATTAAAGGATGTACTTCAATGAGGAGAAGATGAAGGAAGGATTAAAGGATGTACTTCAATGAGGAGAAGATGAAGGAAGGATTAAAGGATGTACTTCAATGGGGAGAAGATAAAGAAGGATTAAAGGATGTACTTCAATGGGAGAAGATGAAGAAGGATTAAAGGATGTACTTCAATGAGGAGAAGATGAAGGAAGGATTAAAGGATGTACTTCAATGAGGAGAAGATGAAGGAAGGATTAAAGGATGTACTTCAAGGAGAAGATGAAGAAGGATTAAAGGATGTACTTCAATGAGGAGAAGATGAAGGAAGGATTAAAGGATGTACTTCAATGAGGAGAAGATGAAGGAAGGATTAAAGGATGTACTTCAATGAGGAGAAGATGAAGGAAGGATTAAAGGATGTACTTCAATGAGGAGAAGATGAAGGAAGGATTAAAGGATGTACTTCAATGAGGAGAAGATGAAGGAAGGATTAAAGGATGTACTTCAATGGGAGAAGATGAAGGAAGGATTAAAGGATGTACTTCAATGGGGAGAAGATAAGGAAGGATTAAAGGATGTACTTCAATGAGGAGAAGATGAAGGAAGGATTAAAGGATGTACTTCAATGAGGAGAAGATGAAGGAAGGATTAAAGGATGTACTTCAATGAGGAGAAGATGAAGGAAGGATTAAAGGATGTACTTCAATGGAGAGAAGATTAAAGAAGGATTAAAGGATGTACTTCAATGGGGAGAAGATGAAAGAAGGATTAAAGGATGTACTTCAATGAGGAGAAGATGAAGGAAGGATTAAAGGATGTACTTCAATGGGGAGAAGATAAAAGGAGGATTAAAGGATGTACTTCAATGAGGAGAAGATGAAGGAAGGATTAAAGGATGTACTTCAATGGGAGAAGATGAAGGAAGGATTAAAGGATGTACTTCAATGGGGAGAAGATAAAAGAAGGATTAAAGGAATACTTCAATGGGAGAAGATGAAGAAAGGATTAAAGGATGTACTTCAATGAGGAGAAGATGAAGGAAGGATTAAAGGATGTACTTCAATGAGGAGAAGATGAAGGAAGGATTAAAGGATGTACTTCAATGAGGAGAAGATGAAGGAAGGATTAAAGGATGTACTTCAATGAGGAGAAGATGAAGGAAGGATTAAAGGATGTACTTCAATGAGGAGAAGATGAAGGAAGGATTAAAGAATGTACTTCAATGGGGAGAAGATAAAAGGAGGATTAAAGGATGTACTTCAATGAGGAGAAGATGAAGGAAGGATTAAGGATGTACTTCAATGAGGAGAAGATGAAAGAAGGATTAAAGGATGTACTTCAATGGGGAGAAGTGAAGGAAGGATTAAAGGATGTACTTCAATGGGGAGAAGATGAAGGAAGGATTAAAGGATGTACTTCAATGGGGAGAAGATGAAGGAAGGATTAAAGGATGTACTTCAATGAGGAGAAGATGAAGGAAGGATTAAAGGATGTACTTCAATGAGGAGAAGATGAAGGAAGGATTAAAGGATGTACTTCAATGAGGAGAAGATGAGGAAGGATTAAAGGATGTACTTCAATGGGGAGAAGATAAAAGAAGGATTAAAGGATGTACTTCAATGAGGAGAAGATGAAGGAAGGATTAAAGGATGTACTTCAATGAGGAGAAGATGAAGGAAGGATTAAAGGATGTACTTCAATGAGGAGAAGATGAAGGAAGGATTAAAGGATGTACTTCAATGAGGAGAAGATGAAGGAAGGATTAAAGGATGTACTTCAAGGAGAAGATGAAAGAAGGATTAAAGAATGTACTTCAATGGGGAGAAGATGAAAGAAGGATTAAAGATGTACTTCAATGAGGAGAAGATGAAGGAAGGATTAAAGGATGTACTTCAATGAGGAGAAGATGAAAGGAAGGATTAAAGGATGTACTTCAATGAGGAGAAGATGAAGGAAGGATTAAAGGATGTACTTCAATGAGGAGAAGATGAAGGAAGGATTAAAGGATGTACTTCAATGAGGAGAAGATGAAGGAAGGATTAAAGGATGTACTTCAATGAGGAGAAGATGAAGGAAGGATTAAAGGATGTACTTCAATGAGGAGAAGATGAAGGAAGGATTAAAGGATGTACTTCAATGGGAGAAGATAAAGAAGGATTAAAGGATGTACTTCAATGGGGAGAAGATGAAAGAAGGATTAAAAGATGTACTTCAATGAGGAGAAGATGAAGGAAGGATTAAAGAATGTACTTCAATGAGGAGAAGATGAAGGGGATTAAAGGATGTACTTCAATGAGGAGAAGATGAAGGAAGGATTAAAGGATGTACTTCAATGGGGAGAAGATGAAGGAAGGATTAAGGATGTACTTCAATGGGGAGAAGATAAAAGAAGGATTAAAGAATGTACTTCAATGGGAGAAGATGAAGGAAGGATTAAAGGATGTACTTCAATGAGGAGAAGATGAAGGAAGGATTAAAGGATGTACTTCAATGAGGAGAAGATGAAGGAAGGATTAAAGGATGTACTTCAATGAGGAGAAGATGAAGGAAGGATTAAAGGATGTACTTCAATGAGGAGAAGATGAAGGAAGGATTAAAGGATGTACTTCAATGAGGAGAAGATGAAGGAAGGATTAAAGAATGTACTTCAATGGGGAGAAGATGAAGGAAGGATTAAAGGATGTACTTCAATGGGAGAAGATAAAAGAAGGATTAAAGAATGTACTTCAATGGGAAGAATGTGAGGAAGGATTAAAGGATGTACTTCAATGAGGAAAGATGAAGGAAGGATTAAAGGATGTACTTCAATGAGGAGAAGATGAAGAAGGATTAAAGGATGTACTTCAATGAGGAGAAGATGAAGGAAGGATTAAAGGATGTACTTCAATGGGGAGAAGATTAAAGAAGGATTAAAGGATGTACTTCAAGGGGAGAAGATGAAGAAGGATTAAAGGATGTACTTCAATGAGGAGAAGATGAAGGAAGGATTAAAGGATGTACTTCAATGAGGAGAAGATGAAGGAAGGATTAAAGGATGTACTTCAATGAGGAGAAGATGAAGGAAGGATTAAAGGATGTACTTCAATGGCTAGAAGATTAAAGAAGGATTAAAGGATGTACTTCAAGGGGAGAAGATGAAAGAAGGATTAAAGGATGTACTTCAATGAGGAGAAGATGAAGGAAGGATTAAAGAATGTACTTCAATGAGGAGAAGATAAAAGGAAGGATTAAAGGATGTACTTCAATGAGGAGAAGATGAAGGAAGGATTAAAGGATGTACTTCAATGGGGAGAAGATGAAGGAAGGATAAAAAGAATGTACTTCAATGGGGAGAAGATAAAGGAAGGATTAAAGAATGTACTTCAATGGGAAGAAGATGAAGGAAGGATTAAAGGATGTACTTCAATGAGGAGAAGATGAAGGAAGGATTAAAGGATGTACTTCAATGAGGAGAAGATGAAGGAAGGATTAAAGGATGTACTTCAATGAGGAGAAGATGAAGGAAGGATTTAAGGATGTACTTCAATGAGGAGAAGATGAAGGAAGGATTAAAGGATGTACTTCAATGAGGAGAAGATGAAGGAAGGATTAAAGATGTACTTCAATGGGGAGAAGATAAAAGGAGGATTAAAGGATGTACTTCAATGAGGAGAAGATGAAGGAAGGATTAAAGGATGTACTTCAATGAGGAGAAGATGAAGGAAGGATTAAAGGATGTACTTCAATGGGGAGAAGGTGAAGAAGGATTAAAGGATGTACTTCAATGGGGAGAAGATGAAGGAAGGATTAAAGATGTACTTCAATGGGGAGAAGATGAAGGAAGGATTAAAGGATGTACTTCAATGAGGAGAAGATGAAGGAAGGATTAAAGGATGTACTTCAATGAGGAGAAGATGAAGGAAGGATTAAAGGATGTACTTCAATGGGAGAAGATGAAGGAAGGATTAAAGGATGTACTTCAATGGGGAGAAGATTAAAGAAGGATTAAAGGATGTACTTCAATGAGGAGAAGATGAAGGAAGGATTAAAGGATGTACTTCAATGGGAGAAGATGAAGGAAGGATTAAAGGATGTACTTCAATGAGGAGAAGATGAAGGAAGGATTAAAGGATGTACTTCAATGAGGAGAAGATGAAGAAGGATTAAAGGATGTACTTCAATGAGGAGAAGATGAAGGAAGGATTAAAGGATGTACTTCAAGAGGAGAAGATGAAGAAGGATTAAAGAATGTACTTCATGGGGAGAAGATGAAGGAAGGATTAAAGGATGTACTTCAATGAGGAGAAGATGAAGGAAGGATATAAAGAATGTACTTCAATGGGAGAAGATGAAAGGAGGATTAAAGGATGTACTTCAATGAGGAGAAGATGAAGGAAGGATTAAAGGATGTACTTCAATGGAGAAGATGAAGGAAGGATTAAAGGATGTACTTCAATGGGGAGAAGATAAAAGAAGGATTAAAGAATGTACTTCAAATGGGAGAAGATGAAGGAAGGATTAAAGGATGTACTTCAATGAGGAGAAGATGAAGGAAGGATTAAAGGATGTACTTCAATGGGGAGAAGATGAAGGAAGGGATTAAAGGATGTACTTCAATGAGGAGAAGATGAAGGAAGGATTAAAGGATGTACTTCAATGAGGAGAAGATGAAGGAAGGATTAAAGGATGTACTTCAATGAGGAGAAGATGAAGGAAGGATTAAAGAATGTACTTCAATGGGGAGAAGATGAAGGAAGGATTAAAGGATGTACTTCAATG